>JARFOC010020414.1:0-10165 GCA_031763485.1 Osmoderma eremita
TATTGAATATTTACATTCATTATAAATTTGTTTATACTTGCCTTACAATTTATTTTAAGAGATCGTATAAACTAGAAAAAAGGCAAAGCTGGCCTTTCAGCTATCGTTGTCTAACGATCTTGTGCCAATTGGTCCCATATTAGTGAAATACCCCTGACTGCGACTGGATATCTCCCGTTGTCAGTGAGACTCGAATGCGCGGTTGCCATTCACAAAGCAGTCCCCCGTTCCGATGTGGGCATACGTGTATATGGAATGTATTATGTAACACCACTCATCGTCCGTAACGGACTTTACGTTAGCAGCAACGTGTTTTTTTTTGGCGTTCCGATAACCGTAATCTGTTACGCGCTGAAACTCTGCCGTGATCTCATTACGATGCACATCTATCTACGACGCAATAATAATGACCAGAACAATGTTGGTGATCTGTTACACTCCTCTGCCCCTCAGAAAAAAGGGTTTTTTGTCGATAAACTTTACTACGTTGCTACAAGCAAGTATGCGTATAGACAGACATCTATAGATATATAGATTGTTCATTTTTGTTTGTTAAACCAGCCAACGGTAGTCTACCGCCGTACGAATAATAAATTGCCCACTCTCTGTAGGTATGCAAGAAGAGAAAACTCTAAAGCGTCACACGAGTAAGCACATCCGTAAGCTTAGCGTGGTAACGGTAATCCGCAACAAAATCAGCTAGTAATAAAGATGGGTGTTGGCCGCGCAGAAGAAATTAACTGGAAGATACTCGTCGCACCTCAGAGAACGTTTTATTTGAAGCGTAATATTGGTGCACTGATTGGTCGGGTATTTCTCTTTCGATAAATAAATTGTGTATGGTAGAAATAGATTTTAAAAAATTAAAAGTAATGAAGGAAAACTTATTGCCCACCTGTTTCGATTAACGTATAATATACGGTGCAACATATTCAAAAGAAACACCTCAAGTATTATTGTTTGTTATTTTTAGAAAAAAATATATCAAAACGTAAGACTAAATCTATAATATAAAGTGAAATCTATTTAACACCGATACCCTAACTAATAGATTTAACCTATTAGATATTTGTAAAGTAATCTTTGCAAAAAATTGTTTTTATGTTTATTTAGTTTTTGTATAAAAAAGGTAAAACATAAGATGTGAATCTACTAAATACAGTGAAACCTATCTAAAACAGTCAATAAATTTAACGTATTGGATATTTGCAAAAAAAAATCGTTGTGGAAAATTGTTCGTATATTCATTTTTTGGTATATTTTAGCAATGTTTAGAAAAACCAAACACAAGGTATTCCGAATTTATGATATACAGTGAAAGTTATTTTAAAAACGGTAAGGTGTCCGTTATATAATATTTAACGTATTAACATATTTGTAAAAGAAAAATTGCAAAAAAAATTTACATAGATTTATTTCACCATTCAGAAGAAAAAAAATAAAACAAGATTTTGAGAATCTATAATATAGAGTGAAATCTATTTAAAACGGACTCCCTAACTAATACATTTAACGTATTAGATGTTTGTTTAAAAAGTGCTCCTATATTTATTTTTTGTATACTTCAGAACAGCCATGTCAAACTCAAAGTCACTGGTGGGCTAAAAGCATGAAGACCGTAGACTAGGTGGGCCGCAAAACCTAATCTTAAAAAAGACAAACTACTGAAAATCTTAACGAAAAAAAGTACTATTGCAGGACACGTATATTTATTAAATTTCCAATAAAAAGGACATAACAAAAAAAGTACAAACTAACTTCATTTGCCAGATATTTGACATCTTTTGTCTTTAATTAAGTTGTCTATTTGTGGCGTGAATTTATCGGCGAAAATAACTTTTAAAACTGCGTCCAAGTGTGGGTCCGTCAATCGCGATCTTGCGGGAGATTTGTTTCCTTTCATAAAAGAAAATAATTGTTCACTCTTATAGGTACTTCCAAACATTGACAGGATTTTACAGGCAAATTTTCTCATATCTTGTGGTATTGAACAGGCAAGTACTTATAAAATTCGAATGTACCAACAATATAAAATTTGGGTCTGACACTTAATCTCAATCACTTCCATCTGCAAGTGAGGGGGAACTTTATCAATATCGATAGCGAAAAGACCAGTAAATAAAGAAAAATTGTTTTCTTACGACTTAAAAACAACTTACGTACGCCTTTTCAAAACCGGTCGAAAACACGATCGCGGGCCACATGATCTGGCTGTTTTCAAAATTAATTCGGGTCGCAGGGAAATGCTCAGTGGGGCGCGGGCCGCATGTTTGACATGGCTGCTTTAGAACCATTTAGAAAAAATAATAAAACAAATATGTATTAAAACAGTTTGAATATGTAATAAACAGTGCAACCTATTTGAAACGGACAACTAAGTAATAGGGTTTATTAGGTATAAAATATTTTTGGGAAAAAAATTGTTCCTTTCTTTATTTTGTGTATACCTACTTTAATACTATGTATTTACAAAAAAAATGATTTAATTAAAAATCAATTTTCATTTATTCTTTCTTATTATTTTCTGTGCTTACTTCATCAGTTTATTATGTATGTTATATTAACATAAAATAACAAAGCCTACCTTCTTTTTCTTGGGCAATTCGTCCATATCGTCCATTACGATGCCCTCATCTGTGGAGGTAGGACTCGTGGATAAATGCGCCAAGGGTGAATAGACCTCCCGCGGTGGAGGGGACGGTGATGACCGCCAAGACGCTGAGCTGCTACTACCAGGTGACGTACCTCCCCACGAGAGAGCTGCAAAGAAGAAAACAGAAAAGAATGCATAAAATTTAAATTCTACAGTATGGAAATATGTATACAGTATGTTAAGGGGTCTATAGTCAAGTCTATGCACTTGGGAAATGTTCGTGGGAATATCCGAAGGTTTAGGATCTTCTATCTAATGGTGTACTCGAAATTTTTATATGACGTTTCGATTCCTTCTGGCCGTCATCAACTTTCTTATTTCTTACCGGCGCCATATTGGATTTTGATACCGTCAAAAGAGTTTTTTTTCTAATTTCAAGCATGTATAACATGTTGAAAAATGTTTTGATTTTATGATTTTATTGACCAAGAAAACATTTTAATATTAAATAAGGTAGCCATGAAATTTAAAACTGTCAAACGTTTCAATTATCGTTCATTAGTAATACAAAAATATCGTACACCAACAAAAAGACACGAGATATGTTAAGTATTCTTTATTCATCGCGCCGAAATACTGACTGAGAATGTGTTTTTGTTTTTCTCTGCAAGGCCGAATAGAAGTGCTAGAGGTAAAAGAAGAAAAGGAGTTTTTTTCGTTTTCGTCATTTGACAGAGATTTATTTTTTCTTCGGGTTCATAACAAACATAAAATTTTGCAACTTCGCCAAATTTAAATTTTATCTCCAATAATAAGCGAGATCCCCATGGTGAGGGTCGAAAATGAAGCAGCCTGTATACAGTATTCCATTTTAAAAAACCGATAAACTAAAACAATTGCATTACAAATAATTTCAATCACATCGATAAAAAATCATATTACAATACTTCATAAAAATCCATACGCATACTTTTATAAGGTACCAATGTATGAATGTACTACACATATCAATTACCGTTCTCTTCGTTACGTCATTGGGCGGGTTACGTAACTAGATGCCAGCGAACGTAACAATAGAATAACGCCCACGCGGCACTCTTGATTTCCTTGGCATTATTCTAGGCGAATACTTTGACACATAAATAAGTTATGGATTTTACTTTTTGATATGCAAACGAAAGATGAAAAAGGATATCAATGATTTTGACGCCAGATTCCTTACATTCTAACCGAATTTCCCCTTAATAAATTCAAGAAAATAAGTCTGTTCTGTTACGTCGTATTTGGATGTTTGTAAAAATGTTTACTGTTTAAGTAAGGATTTAAAAACGATTACGTGCGACAACAAATATTTTTAAATTAATTTGCAATGTTATTTCTATTTGTTTTAATAATGTATAAAGAGGCAGAATAACAGACAAACATTGTATGTATTTCATTGAATACAATGCAGTATGTATTTTCTAAAAACATTCGAAATCCCGAAGTAATTATCAGTAAACAAATAATTACTTTTCCCATTAAATATAATGTAACATTAAAAAGATGCCAACCAAAAACATATTATTCTTATTATTATCAGCCTATCTGCATTACCATAAAAACAGGCGTAGACAATCTCAAAAGTTCAACATATAACATATTGTTTTGATTTTAGAGGTTGCCGACCTGAGTTGGATATACGTGTACAGTCGTGACCGCAAAAATAAATAACGATGAACGAATAACAGGCAACCTGACGAACTGTGTACGTATTTAAGAACGTCGATGATGGAAGTCTAATGCCACGTAAAATCAAGTAAGGTTAACCGACAGAAACAACTGGTACCTATGTATTGTTTTCAAAACAAAAGAACGCTTGATTTGCAAAATATTTTTGTTTGGAGTTCTATTGTTTCCAAAATATGTTATTTAGGCACGCACGCGTGTTGATTCGAGGTGAATTTCATTAAACAAAGCAATTAAAAAATGTAATCAAATAAATGGATACGTGGAAAAATGTGGTTTATGTATACAGGTTGTCCCAAATAAATCAAATAGTATTATGTTACACTACAACTTTATAATTCGAAATGGTATGAAGAATATTGTTTCTATTCTTTTTCGTTTGGTTGCTGTAGTAACCGATTCGGTTGATTAGTAGTGTGTTGGATAACCAGTTTTCAGTGCTATGTGACATTCAGTATACAGGTTGTAGCAATAATACGTCCCATATACTGGGTGTTATATACAGACTATCCTAACTTAAACGACCCAGATCTGTTCCAGCCACTTGATCGTTCAACTAATATGTGACTATATTTCTCAGATGTGTTAACTTCAAACTTCAAACTTCAAAACTTCAAACTTCAATGACACGATTTTATAAACCACTTTCATATACACCGGTAAATTCGATTGCAAGTACAAATGATTCTTAAACGAGTCGGTCGTCAAGTGAAAGAGTAGCTGTATTACGCATCGTGCAGTTATATACTTAAATTGAATGAAATCGACTACCAGCAACCAGACACAACACAGCTATGTAATAGTCACGATAAGTTCAGTCTGGATACGTTACTTAGATAACAAAGACTAAATTTGTAAAGCAATTAGTGAAGAGTGAGGTCCATAACCCACTATCGGACATTTGCTCCGAACTCTGTCCGTGGTGGCATGGCGCGTTGCGATCTGACTAGTCAATAGACCAGCCAAGCGCCATACGTCATTCCCATTATACACACAATTCAAGCTGGTGACGATGTTAATCGGAAGAATGAGTTTTATCAACTATAAATCGGTGCTGCTTTGCATAAATAAATACATTGTACAATATTTGCATTGTATTAAATATTATTGTTATTGTTAGTATTATTATTGGCACGAGGTCGAATGTTTCAAGTTTCAATTGTCTTGTGCTAACGATATATTGTTACTGACGATCACGTGATTAGACTGTTATACGCTGTTAATGTTTTTTAAGTTTGTCTAAAGGACAAAGAAAAACCGTTGCATGCTTTTACCGAGAGACTAACTGAGCATTTTTTGTCCCAAATGGACACAATAATGGAAAATATTTAAACGTCCGTTCTGAATCAATCCGCGTTCTTTATTCTATAAAGATACGCTGGTCAGATCAGTTTTCGTGCGTCTATGCATTATTTAATAAACGCGCAAATAATTTCAGTCTAGCCTCCCTTTCGAAAATATCCCATCAATAAATACTGTTGATATTAACCATGGGTCTCGCTCACATACGGTATATGACGATTTAATTTGTATATCTACTAGGGCTATGCGATATTGGGAATTTAATATCGATACTCGATATCATCCGGATATCGATGTTCGATATTTCGATATTTGTAATATCGAACATAGATGTTTTTAATATCGATATTTAATATATCGAACAGGGATATTTTTAATATCGATATTTTATCGAACATCGATAAAAGCAAGGGGAAACAAGCGTATGTATGTTTAAAAAAGATTAGATCATTTTCATATTACAACGTATTTTATAAGAAATAGCGACATCTGTGCACCAGTAGCAACTTTCTAGTGCATCGTACAATTCTTCCATTTCTTTCCAATGAAAATTATGGAACGATTCGGCATTATTATATAAATATCATTCATCCACACGATATCGAAGTAATGTGTAGGTGCGGACAGAAATAATTTTTTTTCTTTGTGGCGGGTACAATGAAGACTTAATATGGGCTGTGTAAGTAATATTTACTAAACAGTACAAATGCCGAAGACACACCAAGCCCTTTTAAATAAATAGTGTGCATGTAACATATACATACCTACATACCAATAGGTGATAGCTTTGAAGAACTAACGAATCAATTCCTCCCATAATTTCATTACTAGTCCTGACTAGGGCTGTGCGATATTGGGAATTTAATATCGATAATCGATATCATCCGGATATCGATGTTCGATATTTGTAATATCGAACATAGATGTTTTTAATATCGATATTTAATATATCGAACAGGGATATTTTTAATATCGATATTTTATCGAACATCGATAAAAGCAAGGGGAAACAAGCGTATGTATGTTTAAAAAAGATTAGATCATTTTCATATTACAATGTATTTTATAAGAAATAGCAACATCTGTGCACCAGTAGCAACTTTCTGGTGCATCGTACAATTCTTCCATTTCTTTCCAATGAAAATTGTAGAACGATTCGGCATTATTATATAAAAATCATTCATCCACACGATATCGAAGTAATGTGTAGGTGCAGACAGAAATTTTTTTTCTTTGTAGCGGGTATAATGAAGACTTAAAAGGGGCTGCGTAAATAATATTTACTAAACAATACAAATGTCGAAGACACACCAATGCAAGCCCTTTGGAGCGGCCCCTTCGCTTTCTGCGTTTTATAAATAAATAATGTGCATGTAACATATACATACATACCAATATGTGATACCTTTGAAGAATTAAGGAATCAATTCCTTCCATAATTTCGTTAGTAGTCGTGACCCCGTGACAGTATATACATACGTATACAATTAGGCACGTAATAATAATAAACACACATCGGGTCGAGGCGCCCGGCGATGACCTCATCCTCATACGACATCCAGGCCTTAACAATATTTTCTGATATGAATATCGTCATTCGATATATCGACATTTACCGATATAATATCGCCATTCGATATATCGATATTTTTGCACAGTCTTAATATCAACACACTACAATTTAGAGTATGTACAGTGAATCAAAATGGAGCAACTGTGGTTGGGTGACTCTGATTTCTTGACCCGAGAATCACCAGTTCCTGAATAATGGTGATTTGGGGAACAGGGTTATTGGAAATCGTAAATTTTCAACCGCAATTACCAGATAAGAAACCGGTTAATTGCGGCAATTCGAATTGTTAGAGGTTATGTGTATGACGTACAACTTGTATGTATCATATTTGTGACGGTATTAAGCATAGGTGAGAGATAACACTGGTCAACAAAATTTCTGATTTATGTTGTCCCACGAGGTAAAGTGAGTGAACTTGATAGTACTTTTTACACTTATATCATATCTGTTTTCAGAATCAGGCAGGGTTTCAGAGTGACAAAGCAATGAAATTTTGTGAAAGTATATATTATAATATGTGTATAAATCATGAGAAAATATCGTACAAAGTGATATATTTACTTGGAAAATATGCTGATATATGACATTCGATTGTACCTTGCATCAGAAACATCCCCCTTCAGCGTCCAGCTACAGTCTGCCAGTCTGCAGGGCTCCATTTTGCCTCGGTATCATCAGCACTTTCATCGTCGCTTGGTGTCATGTTTTGTGGAGGTTTAGGCACAGGTAATTCCGGAGTGTAAGGTACTGGTCTCAGTGCAGATGCAATATTAGGATATTTCACAGTATGTTTGGATTTAGAAGTCATACCACTTATATTTGTTGGACAAGAATAGCAATCGGTAATATGATCTGACGGTTCCCTCCAAATCATAGGAATAGCAAAAGGCATATGTCGTTTACCTCTTGTCCACGCTGTAAGAAGTCTGACACACGTAACACAGCAAATCTGGGGAGCCCAGCTTTTGTCTTCATCACCTACTTTACACTTGAAATACTGCTCATAGCACCTTTTAAGGAGAGGTGTGAAAGACCGTTTTCGATATTTAAATGTCAATTCGCCGCAAATGTAGCAAAAGGAGTTAGGTGGTTTACACATTTCCTTGGCATTTTTACAGGTGATCAAATGTTCGCGGTTTCACTACGATAGCTTGAACGCATCACAACGCAACACTCTTTAAAACGTTAACAACGTCAGCGTATATGTTCATTCACCGAGTTCTAGCCGACAACTGAAATAACAAGAGATGCTATCTAGGATTGGGAAATGCCGGTCTTAACACGTCAGGACATGTCCAAACATTAACCATTGCATGCTGCTTGATCAGTTCCGAGCTCTAGCCGACAACTGAAATAACGTTAAGGCATGTTCTCTTACACTACATATCTATGCTGGCATATTATAGGAGGATAAACGAATATCCTGCAACATAAAAACTAAGGGTGATAGAGAAATTCTGTACACATAATTGACTTCAGCATGCAATAGTATATGGGAATCAGGCAGTTTTGTGGTTGGGACAAAAATCTTGTTAAACAGTGTAATCAATCCCATTTGTACGGAATCAACGTTAACTAGCTACTCAGTAAACTAATGTTTTTCCATCAACCATTAAATACATTGCAAAATATAAAGGTTATGTTACCCTGCCAAAATGTGAAAAGGGTTCTGTCAATATTTTTCACGAAACCTATAATACCGACTTTAGTCGAAATCACGGGTTCAGTTACTTCAAATCGTTCACGGAACTTATGATTAATGTTGCAAGTTGAAAGTCTAACAACATTTTAATATCTCATCCCACAATCAACTTGTACTTGTATATTTGCGATGAAATTTTCTACGTTCGGTACTTACTTATAATTTGTGGCAAGTTTCCAAGAAACGGTTTCTCTTATCATTTTCACGACGTACAAAATGAAAGGTCGATAATGCTTGTAAAATGTGTATTTATCGCTGATTCAGACAACTTTTGCAATAATCCCCTACGAATGAATGCTCAAATTACAAATGTACTAACTACAAAACACACACAACGGAATGTATTTTAGATAATAAATAAGGTTCAATGTCACAATTTCTTTTGTCCGACGTTTTGTGCAATATAAATACGCACGTGTTAGTTACTGTGCATCGATGATTGTTCGAGTATGTGTGGCTTAATCCTACCATTCGTCACCGATCGATGATTCACTAAAGTTTGCGTATTCCAAAACTTGCATCTGTATAGAATGACATCTAATAACGTCTCAAAGTTCTTTGTCTTTCCAAAGACGCAAGCTTTGTTTATTTGTTGCAGATTAAACTTTAATGTTTTGCATTGGTTAATCAATACGTAAGGGTGGTGAATATGTACACAGAATTTCTTGCGTCATTTTATCCTCAATTATACCGCACGTGTTATTCTTTTGTTTCGTGTGCTACCGCCACAGTGGATAGAAGAAGACGAATAGATATGTATTTTGATGCGTGTAAAGTGTGTTTTGTTACTTCACTCCCTCCGCATAAAGAGTAAAGCATCGTTAATTGTTTCCCAATTAACCTGAGAATACAGCAATGCCTCGTATAAAATTTAGTCTGAAGGAGAAGTTTATGATTGCAAATGTTTTAAATTATTTTAATAAAACCATGAATGTAAGTGCTGCCTTTCAAGAAGCAAGTCAACCTTTGGGTTGCTCAGAGCGTAGAGATAGATATAGAGATATATATGTAATATAAAACAGGAGCAACAAACTGATTCATTATCAAGTCCGAAAAAACCCAATAAAAGGAAAGGCATACAACTAAAAGACCGATTACAAACATATGATGAGAATACGCAAGCACCTATTCGACGTAAAATGCATAGTTTTTTTTATACAGAATATGCCACCTACATTAAATGCAATTCCTGCTGCTGTCAATGCTGATGATGATCTCCCTAATTTCAGTCGAGCAACTTTACATAGATTGTTACACGATTTGGGTT
>JARFOC010020425.1:0-10165 GCA_031763485.1 Osmoderma eremita
ACTCTAAAAAAATATACCAATAACCATTATAAAGCATAATAAATGAAATTCTGTTCTTTAACAGTATGTTTGTGTGTGTGTATCATTAACATTTGTTATATATATTTTTACACATTTATAAATTTTACTCTACTCAGTTTTTCTTTTCTGTTCTTTTTATTAAATTAACAAATATACTAAGCGCACAATTGATTATTCGTATTGATGTGTTTTGTGTTGGTTTAATTACAAATAATATATTTATTCACCTACATACATTAAATAATACATATAGATCTAAACTTACCTTTTTTCCTTTACTTTTATCTTTAATTACAACATCATCTTCAACAACTTCTTGCATGCCATCCTCATCAACAGGAAAAATAGGTGGATTCCCATATAATTCTATTTCACGTTTCAACTTATCTGCACAAGCCTTTATTGGCATACCTGTGCAATGAAGACCAAATGGAAATAACACATATTTCCCCTTCATTCTCTGATATCGCACTGCAAATTCACATTTCGACAGAGAAAATGTATGACCAAGATGTAATCTTCCATTCATATATGGGTAGGGAAAAGTACATATGAATTTCTCCTCTGGTGATTTTCTAGGCTTATCTGGAGCATCCACTTCGTGGATTTTCTCATTTTTCCACTTCTCTTGGATTTCTTTCTCGATTTGCTGTAAGTACTCTACCTTAAAGGTGCCTTTTCTGTCAACAGTGGCCTAAAATTTGGAATCAGAAGGTAAATGTCAACACATTGTGAAAATGATGCAACATAAGGTAACAATTTTAAGTTAAAAAATTAAATATATAAATTTTATTGTATTAGATAGTATTTACCATTTTCGAAAGTAAATGTTTTATTTAGTTTTCACTAAAACGTTTCGAACATATTTCCAATAAGCACACGTGTAATCCAAATCACAAATAGAAGTAATTATAACCTATAAACTTCACTCGACTAAACTTTATGGGAAATAGAAAATCCCTATTAGATGTGTATATTAGGTTGCATGTGTTAAGGGGAACTATTCCAAATAAAACCATTTTTTTCCGGTTAAACACTATTAATTTATTTTATGATTTACATACAATGAAATAGTTTTATTGGTTAAAAGCATAAAGAACAAAGATGATGCAAACTTATTTTTAATTAAATAAAATTAATAGAACCTTACAAGCATTTAAAAAGAATATTTTTGTTTTCTTTTACGCTGTTTTTAAATTTAAAAAAATGGTTGTAGCATAGAAATCAACTAAAGAAGTTGTTTCATTTAGTTTTGTTGAAATAGAAAGCACACATTAAGAAACAACCGAAATAGTAATTATTAGAGGAACTATGCGGAAAAGAATTCCTTATTAGTCGGCTATACTTATGATTTTGACTGGTGCATCTGCGGGATTATACAATCACGTCAATTCTACCTATCCAGGTGTGCGGTTAATGAATGATCTCTACCGATTCTTTTACCAAAGTTTAATATATAGTTTCGGGTCTGCGAGAAAATCATCTGCTGACTAACTACAAAATATAAACACAATGTAACTGACCACCACCCTACTATACAGGACCGAAATTAGGCAATAATATTCGAAATTGGGCAAATACTTTTAGTTGTAAATTATAGTCGCAAACTAGAATTTTAAAATTTCATAGTATCAATTTTCCAAAGTTTTTATCTAAGTTTCAAGAATGTGTGAATTATAATTATATGCTCTTACTTCATCTTTTGCAATTTTAATCATCTAATATATACAATATTTTTTTAACTGCTCTTAGTAGTTGGTTCCCAACAATAAAATGCTGAGTGCAGTTCTATTAACTTTTTAAAACTCAAGCTCATACTTTATTCGTCTCAATAGTGCACATTAGGTAATTTGCTCTAAGAGCAGAAGGGTTTGTATTGTAACGTCAGGTATTCAGTACATTACTATAACTATATATGTACTTATTTCCTATTGACGGTTTTATTTTAAAAATTCCATGACCATTATTTCTTTGGAAGGAAGATAATAGCCATTTGCCCAGATATTTACCTATAATACGTCAGCTAATCTATTGAAAATTTAATGATTTGATTTTAATTAGTCTTTTCACATGTTTATTGTATCATTATCAATGATAAAAATTAGTTTCATCAAATCTGTCTGCAATCACAGCTGTCAATTTTCGTATGAGTACATCCCTGTATAGCTAAAAAATCACCAAAAGGCCAGCTGAACCTTTTAAAAATTTAAAAAAGAACAACGAAGAAACAATAATGATCACCTACCCCACCTTTCCATCCAGGTGTATGCGGGTGTTTTAAACTGATAGGCAATAATGATACCATCTTAGTCAATTTTTAAACGGCACGCGTCAAGGGTTAGCAAAACGTTTATTTCCCGGTAATTCGCTCGTCTGGTTAACTTAGTAAAACAAAACGTGTTTTAAGTTATTGTAAGAAAAATGTCCGCGTGTAACGGGATACCAACGACGATTTCTTGCGCTTCATTCTCCGATTCTTGGACGTGTCTTCACGATTGCAGTCGTTGTCGTTATCGAGAGCATCAATGGATAGTAACTACCGATCAGGTTACGGCTCCCAGAGAACACATAGAAGACGTCACAAAAGAGGAGCAGACGTCCGTCAGGAGAGCATTGACGGAGAAGAATGCGAAAAAGCCGGGTGGTAAATACGTCCACGTGCCCCACAGGGATAAACCGCCGCAAGTCGTCGCGAAAAGAAACGCCAGGGAAAGAAGACGAGTCCAGGCCGTCAATAACGCATTCACTAGGTTAAGAAAAGCAGTGCCTTTGGAAAATAACAGGTATTTCGTGCATTCTATTTTCGCCAAAGCAAAGTATGTCTTCATTCTCGGCATTGTTTGACGGACACCGGGCCGATCGCGTTACATGGCAGAGTTCGATGTCTGTGAAATAGAATCTCGTACTTTTACGTCGATTTCTTTTTCGATAACATTTCTATGGTTTCTCACCGAAGAACATTTTTTTAGAGGCAAGCGCGTCAGCAAGGTGAAGACATTGCAGAATGCTATTAACTACATACAAAAAATGCAGGAATTGTTGGAATGGCATGGAGTGTATGAAGAGTATATATCAGTAAGTATTTGTTGTTAACTTCTAGTTTAGTTTTATGACGCTATTATTATGCAACTAAACTTTACTGAACTAAAATACATATTAGCTATCAGCTTTATAAGTAACATTCTAGGTTCCGATGTTTGATGCTTTTTGAACTTTTAATAGAACTAAAACAAAAAAATACCCTGTTACCACCACGATAAGTGATAGACTCCAGTATTCCGGCAACTAAGGTGCCATTCTCAGAAAAACCTACAAAATCAAAAAAGTATTAGACGTAGTATCTCTACTTAAAGTAAAATCTTTGGAAGATATCCTCTTCGTCCAATTACCACTGGAGTAACACTATGTTCCAGTTCATAATCTATATCTTGCTACTTAATCATTCCAGTCACACCCTGTGAACCGGAACAATTGCTTAATTTATCGTAAGAGCTAGAATACGGGGTGATCAGAATTAATAACTTTGTCCTTAATCTTATGAATATAGATATAGTCTCATAACTTGGGAAAAATGCTGGGCAACAGCATAGGCATTTCAGGTCTGCCTTATCTAAAATGAGCAATGTGCTCCTCAAAACATATTAAAATTGGTCGTCTTGTTTGGACAATATATTTCGGAGTACCTACATTATTTAGAATCTATTTCATACATTCTTGATTTCTGCCGCACCTCAATCTTACCTCTGGCATTTCCTAAAAGGTTATTTAAAGAATTCTTAGTATAGTATGCGATGCGTAAATTATGGTATTTGAGAGTTTTAGATGTACTTATTTCTAGTTAATTTATGAAATGGTACTTTAACAAATTGACTGCCTTGATAACTTTGAGGTATCAGGGTTGTACAGTTTTAACCAACAATTTTTGTTTATATATCTTGACATATCCTTCTCAAACCATTGTATTCTGTTATCATTCTGTTTCATATCTGTCGTTTATCAGTGGATAGCTTAACAAGCGATGAACTAGAAAATGAAAGCCAGCTACTTTATGCTGAAGCAATGATTTGAATCTGCCGATAACAGCAGATTATAAAAATGTTTTTATATTGGTTTTCTTTCGGTATATGTCGATTGTTAACCTATTCTTATTTCTAATTACTAAAGGATCTAAACATGGAAATTCATTATTATTCTCTTTTTCTAATGTAATATCAGTGGCTTAATTTTCCTAGAACTTCTTCAGGTTATAAGTATTTGTAATAAATATGGCAAAAACATCATCTACATACCTGATCCGTCACTATTAGGGAAATATTTGGTAGACTGTTTAAACTCAACTTCAAAATTACTCATAAATTGGGGTTAAGTGGAAATAAACTATTACTAAACGGTGCTGTTCTAGAACTTGTTTTCTATTTGAAAATAGTTCTGCAACCAACTTTTAATACCAAATGATTTTCGTTCGGAAATGGTCTTTGACGTAACGAGAATTATATGAGAACCTAGAATCAATTTTATTTATTTACTTGTATTGTGAAATCACCTTTCTTTTATCTTTGCAGGATGCCTACTATTTTAAAAGTGGTGATAATTTCTTTGATGAAGACACCTTCGAAGAGGACTTCTAGTTTCAACCCTTCATTGATTTATTTACATAATATTATTCTTAAGTTTTTTTCTAGTCAGGAAAATACTACCGTTTCTAGTCCAGAGTACTTTATTTGACAATAAAAATAATACAATTATGTAACATTTTTTTAACGTGACTACGCTTGTAATATTATTATTACTATACCATTGCTACCAAGTAATGGCGAACATATGGAAACTTCTACAACAAGTCATGAGAAATATAGTTTTCCAAATCCCAGTAAAATATGAAAGTTACTGGAAATGTTTTATACCTTAAATTAATAATTATACAAACAACTAATTGTTCTCCGGATTTACGAGATAAGCTAATTTCCTACGTTTACATCTGTTTACTTAAAGAAACGCAGTAGGCTTAGATTTATTGTTCTATTTACATACATCTCATTCTCATTTAACAAGTTTTATTACGATGTGTTTATGTCTTATTTATTTAGCAATAAACGTATGCAATTTTTGTATTTTTTAATGTTCCATAAACTGCCGAGAGACTAAATATTTTGCAATTTGAATTGACGTAATAATGAGAATTGTTTAGAGCAACTTTCCACCAATATACATACAGACATATGAGTCATTATAAATAGGAAAATTTGATGAAATCCCAATATACTTTACTCTTTTCGATTCTAGTTTGCCCGTATTGACAGAAGTTACCTAACGTATATTATTTGATTTTATCAGAGTAACTTTTCAACTATGACAAAGGACTCTTTCTTAGGTCTGTTACACATAATTTCTCCATGAAAAAGCTGTATTCTCGCAGTAATTATGCATTAAAACATACACACAAAGTAAAATTAAAACTGAAACATTTTTTCTTTGGTAATTTATCAATTTTGGTTTCCAATTGAAAATTCAAGGCATACTTATTAATCAACGTTTGACCAAAACGATAACAAAATCACAACCTTTTTTTGGCAAAATATAGAAAAGTCGTTGCAAAAAAGGTTGAAATTAAGATAAATTATTCAGGCGTGTCCCTGGAATACTGTCTCTTTCTAGCAATTCTTACTTAAATTCTTTTGGTAAATTTTTTTTTCTTTACCTTGGTAACCTATCTCTCTATCGAATTATTAGAACATTAAAATGCGATTAAAATGAAATCTACTTAACCAGAAAAGATTTGATTTTTCGACATACAACCTATCAACAGTTACACATTTAGTCCAACGATTCTCCAATAATGCAGTACTGCTAAAAACTCGCAAGTAGCATGTTTTAGTTCTTGACCTAAAGAAAATGGAGGTCCTCGCAAGTGTTTCTCGAGCTTAGAAAAGACTATGAAGCTATGAGCTATGAAAATAAAACTGCAATCGTTAATTTCTTCCTGAACTGTGTGAGCCTCATGAACTTAACAATCGTAGGGAGCTATAAACATTTTTGGGCAAAATTATATATATAAATATAATTTTAGCGTAGTAACTTTTAAAATTGTAATTGTTTCTTTATAGACATTTCTCCATATACTCAATCCTATCCCTCGCTATCCCAAATCTCATCAGCTTCCTTGTAGATTCTTACGATCATCTATTTATTTTTTTTGGGCGGTGGAGACCCTTTGTCCATGTTTTATTTAGGAATCCCAGTGGAACACTCACGTTTCATCGCCTGCTACAATTTTTGGAAAAAAATTTGCCTGCACAACTTTTGGTCAGGAGTCAAGATTCTCGCATCCAGTGCGCTGAGGTTTTATTCATACCTAAATCGTCATGTAAAATTGTCAAAACGGATCATTAGCATATTCCTATTTCTTTTCAGATAACCATTACTTTGATTCGTCGATCCATTAACGCCATTTCTTGGTGTTTTCTTCGCTCCTTCGTCCTCCACATGTTGTTTATTTTTCGGAGTCATCCAGAATGGATTCTCTACACCGTTTGAACTGTTTTGACAGGAACTTCATTTGAAAATATGATGGAGATTTTTCACCATATACAGCAGTCACACGTTTGTATATCATTTTTGGCCGATTGGCATTTGTCTTACACACAACTTAAGAGATACTCGTTAAAAAGTAGCTGTAACTGAGTAACAAACAATTATCATGACCGCGCGTTCTTTTCAGTGCTAGATAGATTACATTTTAATCGTACATTCTTCATAGTAGTTTAGTATATAAAGGGTAAATACACTACTCAAATGGTTTCCGTGAAATGTTGGCCTACTCTACTGTTAATTGGTGCTTGAAACTTGACATCAGCAACCAGAGAAGCGTATGAATAAACGGTGTTAGTTTCCTTTGGAGAATAACCCACACAAGCTCTATTGGGTTAAGGTCTGCTGATTGAGGGGGCCATGGAAGGACATGAATCTGTTCATCAGCCAATTTGTCACTCTCTCAACGGTATGTGGACGTGCATTGTCGTGCATATATCGTAAATCTGGCCCAGCCATGTGTGCAAATGGTTGCACAACAGGTTGTAGAACTTGCTGAATCATTGTTCCATCTACGCAAGCGAGCTCTGTTTTATGGTGGAGGCACAAACCTCCTCTAAAATTATGGATCTGCTGAAAGCATATGATTCTCGTTGCTTCTCCCCGTGCATGCCAAACCCTTACTCTTTTGCTACCTGAACGAAACCTAAACCTAAACTCGTCCGTGAACAGAACATTACCCCATTCTGTTTCTCCCCATTACACATGTTCTTGTGTCCGTCTTAAACGAAGTCAGCGATTTCCCCTACGTAATGCAGGAACTAAAATTGGACGACGACTACGCAGATCTGCTTCATGTAGACAGTTCCTGACAGTTTGATCTGAAATTGTTACTCCGTCTAAATTCTGGAGATGGGAAACTTCCGCGTAGTAATTTCTATATGCCGCCGACCGCCGAGTCTCCATAATAATGTTCCGATCCCAGACGATGTGTGATGCGTGTAGGACCTGTGTGTTTTTTAGCCACAGCGTCCGTCTCCCGGTAACGTGCCCATAATCTACAAATAACGCTCTTTGCGGTGACCAATTCAGTTGCAACTTGATTTTATGTACAGCCAGCCTGTAGCATTCCAATAGCTCGTAGCACTTCATTCCTAGTCAAATGTCGACGCTCCATATTCCACTTTTGTAAACTAACGCGTTAGTATTGCGCTCAATAAATTTGTGACATGTGTCAAACGTGAATACCAACTGAATAAAAACAAATGTAAGTAAAACAAGTTGCCGCAGCAATTTACGTAACACTTAGGGAGTGAATAATGCTACATAAATGATGATAATGATATCTGACCTGAAACCAGCCGATTTTTATAATGGCCAATTTAATCAGAGAATACGTTAAAAGTTTATTTGGTCGCGATTGTCTGGAAAATCTCTTAAAATACGTATGTTCCTTAGACCATTTTGAGCAGTGTATAACAAACAAGAAAATATCAATTCTTTGAGAACCTATAGACTCACAAAAGATATTTTTATCTGTATCTTTTTGCGTTTCGCTATTGAAACTAAGTTTTGGTCGAAGTCATAACAATGTTGTCTTGACTACATGTTAAAAACTGATTTTCAATTGCGTATACTTATATACATTTATCTTCGCGCAGACATGATAGTGAATGAGACTGGTAATGTTAGGTTCATATATGCTAAGAGAATAAAATTTGAAGTCGGAAATCATAGGATTTCTTTCGGCACTAACACAACGGCAACATTATACGAGAGGAGTCAGTTCGCGAATGGCTTTTCGAAAATTAAAAGATTCGATCGCGTACGGCAAGGATACTTTCGTGGCGGCCTCCGGCTGCCGGGTATACCGGATTGAATATTAAGAAACCTCGAAATCGCTTCTTGGAACTGAACTGGATATGTTTTTGATATTATCTCGTGAACCCACACACACCGGCGCGCTGGCACTAACGAACATGCACAAGCCTATACGTCTAGAAACAGGAAACGACGAGTTATGCATATCTAGCAGGTCACAATCGCGTTGTCCGCGGGCATATGAGTAGCTCGTATGTCCACATATGTGTGACGTCATACGAGCAGTTGATAAGTTTGCCCAAGCCAGTACGTATATGCATGCAGTATGTGTTGTACTTATACACTCTCCTTATTCAATTGGCCAACGGATTATGTTATACGAATAGTTCGACAGGTCGCTTTGGTAGTACGATCGATCATGTCTCCAAGTAACACACTGATTATTGAAAGAATATTAATTACTAATTACGGTGACTGGTAGCAATGTTATTATAACTGTTGTATAATGTATTGCATATCGTCGTGTATTATTGAACGACCTATCTGAGGCCAATTGAGTTCCTGTCATAGTATACACCCATCACTAGAGATGGGTAGTTCGCGAACGACCTAGTTCAAAGACACGTATCTTTGCAAAGACTCGAATGAACTATATCAGTAAAATTATTTTTAGTAGTTCGCAATTCATCGTTCATCTATTACGCTTATTACAACGCATACTTTTAAATTTATAAGAAAATTGGTAGTTACATATCTATTGCCATATATTTAACTATATTATCTGTAAAATAAATTACATATATATGTACATACATATATATTATAGATTGAAAGTTACTGAATTAGGTGTGTGTGAAATAAAAAATAATAATCGACAAATTCCACAAGCAATATATTTAATTTACTCTTATATAAATATTGATTCTACAGAAAAATGCCAAATCAATAAAAGAAAAACCATATAACGAGTAATAGACAATTCAAAAAATGTCGATCAGTCGATCCAGCAATCTGAAGTGAATTGCGAACTAACTGAAAGATGCAGTTCAGTAAGATGAACTAGAACTAAAGACACGTATCTGTAAAATAAACTGAACTGCCCATCTCTACCCATCACGATCACGCAGTACTTACTAACCCTTAGTTTTAAAACAGTTTACTGCAACAAAAAATCTTTAAAGTGGTTGCTCCGACCCTGAACAAAGGTGGCCAGTTGTCCGTCCTATCGAGTTGCAGAGCGATCGGACGTACATTTTTATCATTTTAACTTTGAAAAAAAAATTAACGTATCTGTGATCGTCTTAATTTAGTAACTTTTGAAATTCTTATTCAACAACACTGAATTTATTTGTCTGATCATATTCTCGCCCTGTTTACTTTCTTGTCTATATCCTTTTTGTCTCTACCGTCCGTTGTTAACGTTATTCCTAGATAGTTATATAATCATCTGTCGCTTTTACTGTTCCTTTAACTGTATGCAAGTCATGTGTCTGCTTTCCTATTACTATACATCGAATCTTGTCTAGTTTATTTCCAAACCATATTCACCCTATTCACTGCAAAAGTCAGCCACCTTATAAGCATTTGGGGAAACACAACATCAAAAAATATATCTAAAGTACAGCGACAACAAAACAAAATACTAAAAATAATACATAAATTGGATTATAGAACTCCAACAACAAAAGTTTATGAAAAAGCAAAAGAACTAAACATATAAGGAATAATAAACCTAAATAACATATTACTTTTACACAAAATTAAAAATAATGAAATTAAGACAAAAATAAAATTA
>JARFOC010020436.1:0-10165 GCA_031763485.1 Osmoderma eremita
AGAACTGCTCCAAAATTGGAGTACTTTCTGTTTTAACCAGAAGCAAATTTGTTGTTTGGCTATCGAAATTGATATGCTAATTGCCGGTTCTGGACCCCGGATGGTCCAGATAACTTCCATACAGATGTTGAACTTGATGCGAATTCGGGGATGTCGGCAGTTAGCTGATGAGAATGACAAAAGTAATGTAGTGAAATGGCCTCACCTAATGATGTCCAGAGCTATTTTTATAGCGAAAATATAGACGGTCAACTGTAGAAAGTCAGTTTGCTTCCAACGTAGAAAACCCATATGTGACAAATGCCTTCAAGAATAGGCACTCTACTAGCATTGCTAGATCATCTCAATTTTGTTGTATTTCGACATTTTTATACTTCTTGGTTAAGTTACTTTGTTAATAATGCGTTTTCCTTAAAACTAATTCAATCTTTTCTTCATAATGTTGAGTTTTGTTTTTAAAAGATGGCATTTAGATTTTTATTTTCTCATACTACTACTTTTAAGAAGGCTTTTCAGGTTTCTGTGACGTATTTCGTCTTTCAGACGATTCTATACATTGTCAGCAGTTGGTTAACACTTCTTGTCTTCGAACTTATATGCCTGTGAAACACCCTCACGCTTGATTGCTCGTTCGCATCATGATTAGAACTGAAGCGGAGATTCGAACCCAAACCCCACCGGGCATTTCCGTATTGCCTACACACATAAAAATCATTTTTTCAATTAAACAAATGTTCAAAGTTAAAATATTAATTACAATAACTCTTTATTAAAATTAAATATATGATTTATTTGGAATAAGTAGGTAAAGGGTGTTATTTCACTTTAAATTCAAAAAACAAAATCATAGATATGCTAGACATGCTTATTCATAATTTAATAACGTTCTAAAAAAAGAAAATATTTGCTCCTCATTATTGCGATATAATTGTACTATTATCGTTGGCTGGATCGAATCGATAAATGGTGAGAATTCTAACGATTCCTTGTTTTAAAACTACCCGAAAACATGTAATTTACAACACCACCTTGAATGTTAATGTAGATTTAAAATCGGTAGCTTTTCCGATTCGACAGTCACGTGTTGGTAGCTATATAGCTACACAGTAATTACGTACCTCTAGAGAAACATTCCAGACGGTAAAAGTTTAACGTCTGCTTGCACATATATGTACATATGTGCAGTGGACACCAACTCCTTCACAGACTGCTAGGGAAATTTCTTAGGTTTATTGTTTTACGTTTTTTTTCGAACACTTAAACTTCCTTAACTATTATTTAATTGTTGTTATACTTATACATAATTATGTTATATGTAGAGATTTAAAAATTAAATAGAACAGAGAGTAATGAGAATACTGAGGACACTGTAGACACTGAGTAATGAATATTGAGGGACGAACTAATGAACTCGCATCACAACTAGGGTAGGAACCTTATGTCCTTCACCCATATCAGCTAAGCTAAATGCGTCTACTTCGTAATGCACGGGAAAATTCAAGGAAAATCAGGAAAAACAAAGACACGCAAATTTAAGTTTTATATCTCTTAATATATTTATTCTTATTATCTCTGATTAACCTATCTAAATCAACTTACGAAGACGGTCGTCGCACGACTGGAGGGAGCTTTACCGAACCAACTCGATGAGATCAGCCGGACGTCTTGTTCTTACCAAGGGGGGTGGTCGATCTTGGGAATCGACGACCGTCTGAACACAGGTATTTTCGATGCGTTAGGCTCACGTCCAAACAGAATTTGAGATGTCGTGAAGAAACCCAGAGAATGTTGGAATTGTCAGATCTAAAGGACTAAATAAGGGATCGGGAATACGATCAGTCGTAGGGCTCTGTTCTAACGAACCTTTAGGGTTTTCAATTTAGTTTTGGCCATGGGGGCCCACGCTAACGCACCATAGCCCATGACCGGTCTGAGGATAGTTTTATAAATCAGCAACTTGTTTCTTAGACGAAGGGGACTTCTTCGTCCTAAGAGTAGCAGTAACGTGTTGTGGGATTTTCTAGAGCGATCTTGAACATTATTTACTTGTTTCGACCTAGGTATTCATTTTCTACCTAGGTATCTGACGTCGGGGCTCCAAGCTTTCCGACTCGGACGTGGTCTCTCGGGTCGCGTAGTCTTCTCGAGAATCCAACTGCTACACATTTGGATTTGTTCATCCACATTCTCTACCGAGTGGTCCGGCGACAGAAGCCGTCGATCGCCTGCTGTAGAATAAGACCTTATCTATTTGATTAGGGAGAGGTTAAGTCCTAAAACATCTTGTGGATCAGCCCTTGATGGCAGACAGTGTCAAAGGCACGTTGGAAATCGCAGAACACTGCTCCGACGAATTCTCACAGTTACTGGTCCGAAATCGTCAATGGACAATGGGAAGAAGCGTATCCCATCTTTCGTATTTTGGGGCTTGAGGAAATTAATGCTCTCGACCGTGAATATTGAGTGTTAAATACAGTTCATTTTATAGACAAGTAAATAAGGGTAAGTAAGAGCAAATACCTTGTTAACTACGTCAATGGACCTTGCGGACAGAACAACCGGAAAATAATCATAAATGGTTACGAAGACTTATACATCAATAAAGCAATAGTAATGCTGGTCTATTACATATGTACGAGGGATGTCTTTTATATTTCGGGAATAGGCGTCCTAGGTGCTGCCATCTGACAACTGACGCCTATATCGTAAATTTCGGTCTTTTTGACAGTATACTTACTCAGAACATTTTGACCTACAAGCGAAATTTATATAACTTATAGTGGCTTAAAAAATCATCTTGCCCAAAAAATGGAATTAACTAGTAAACATTTTCGAGTCATTATTTTTTATATTGAACTTAATTCGGCATTTGGCGATGAATCACCATCAAAAACTAGTGTATACCGGTGGTACGCCGAATTCAATCGAGGCGTGTTTCACTCACTGAGAAATTTCGTGAAGGGCGTCCCAAATCAGTTGTTATTCCGAAAAAGATTCATGCTGTGCGTGAACTGATATTGCAAGATCGGCATGTGACGTATCGTGAGATTGAGGTATCCTTGGGTGTTATTGGGATCAGCATACATTCAATATTGCATCAACATTTGGCCGTCAAAAAAATTGTTGGCGTTGGCTTCCACATAATTTTACAATCGGTCAAGAAAAGGCTCGTGTG
This sequence comes from Osmoderma eremita, assembly GCA_031763485.1. Lineage (NCBI taxonomy): Eukaryota > Metazoa > Arthropoda > Insecta > Coleoptera > Scarabaeidae > Osmoderma > Osmoderma eremita. Next base: position 3,176 of record JARFOC010020436.1, read on the forward strand.
GATTGGTCGAACGAAATGCTCCAAAAATACGATCACGGTACTTGAAACCATGTCTGTGACATCGTAACAGGTGACGAATCATGGATCCATGGCTATGAGCCCTAAAGTAAGCTGCAGTCGACTGTATGGGTCTTTCAAGATGAGCCAAATCCAACAAAAGTTGTTCGCGCACGAAGCACTTCGAAGCAAGTGGTCGCCTGTTTCTTCGAAAAAACCGCACATGTGGCAACTGTACCATTGGTGCAACGTCGGATGGTCAATTCTGAATGGTACACAATCATTTGTTTGCCAGAAGTATTCGGAAAAATAAGGGAAATCAACCGCCGAAGACGGATCATTCTCCACCAGGACAACGCGAGCTCTCACACATCAGCTCAAGCAAGAGAGTTTTTGGCAACCGAATAAGTTGAGTTGATGGGTCATCCATCGTACACTCCTGATTTGGCATCCAATGACTTCTTTTTGTTTCCGCACATCAAACAAAAAATACGTGGTCAACGTTTTTCGACGGCTGAAGAAGCGCTTGGTGCTTTCAAAATGCATATTTTGGAAGTATCTCATCGGAGTGGAAAAAGTGGTTCGAAAACTGATTCAAGCGCATGCAAAAGTGTATTGATCTTCATGGAAAATATTTTGAAAAACAATAAAGCAATGTACTATGATTAATTTTAGTTTCTGTTCTCTATTCCCGAAACATAAAAGGCATCCCTCCTAATATGCTGTAAATTGTGGCAATATTGTTATTAAAAGATAAATAAGTCAGCTTTAGACTCCGTGCGGTGCTCACCGTCTCTTCGAAGGGAACCGTTAGGGATCGATTTTGTTAATTTATACTTTCTATAAGCAGGCACAAAGGAAAGTGTGATTTTCGTGCTACCCTAGTTGTAATGAATTACCGAAAAGCGTGCCACCGGGAGAAGCGGTCGCCCTAAAGCGATTCCTGCACGCGTCCGCGACCTTCGCTATCCACGTGCCGGCATTCTATCTAACCTTTTTGTTTTGATATTATTAGTGGAGGTATAATGCCGCATGCTCGCCTGCCGCTTCGTAATATTATTATCAAGTCGGTGTATGCCAAGTAGATCAGTTTAAATGAGGAAAGAAGGTTGATTATTTCAAAAAGCTTCTATATAGTACGCATATGTGCATTAATATTTTATTTAAAAAAAGTAGAAGAATGCTAATCAGTGTATCGAATTAGCCTCAAACTACTTTTTTAAACGCTACAAACTACAGTAAAACGTTCGCAAATGTAATAGACACTTCGTTCTGCATAGACGAACAGAAGCTTTTAGAAACTGTTGAAGGAACTAAAGCGGTCCCAAACATATTATTGGACAATAAAACTTCATCGTTAACATCTGGAATTGATAAGGGAAAAGCGACTGCAAATTTTTCTAATATTTTGTTTGTGTTAGTGTTGTATGTTGCAAGTTGATATACAGATATAGAATATAGATTATTGCCAGAACATTGCAAATCGTACGTTCGGTGTGGTATTATAGTCTGTTTACAGATATAACAATTTGCCGTTTTAGGAATTAACAATTATCTGATGACATTTATGGCAAGAAGTGTGAAATGTCCGGATTGTGTTTCATTTTTTTTTTAAGATCGCTAAATCGTTATGTCATGTACCGGTGGCTGTTCGGAACACAGCACTCGGCATTCATAAGTGCGCTTTCGCTGAGTAAACGTCCATATTAACCTTTCAGCGGGCGCGCCCTTTCATTTTTCCTGAGCGAGCGCTTGTCATAAATTTTACGTCATTCACAAATATTCAAGTTAATGGTTTTTTCTTTGTTTTAATGTTGAGAAATTGCTATGGGGAGATAAGAAAATGATGAAAACGGTAGATGACAGTTGTCCAAAAAAGAAAAATTCCATAGTAAATTTAATATTGTTATTTATGGAATTCATGAAATTTTCCAATTGTCTAAGTGTACCGGAAAAACACACTAAAATATCATCTGCACATCTATGCAAAAAGAAAATGTGGTTATTTAAAGCGTTATTAAAGATTCTAAATTATTCATAAAAATTTCTGCTAGTAGTGGGCTAAGTGGATTGCCCATTATTAAACCTTCATTACAGGTATAAAGTTTTTTATTGAATTGGAAAATTTTGATTGATGCAAACATTGAGATCTAAAATTTCAGAAATAATAATCCGGTTCGTATTTGGAAAAAAGAATTTCTGAATACATATTAACCTTCTTACGGAAATAAAATGCAGATTCGACTTTCGCCAACCATGTAACAGAAGAAAACCATATTTTTAATTGCGATTTCAAAATGTTGCATATAGAAAACAAAGTTGCTAATTGAATTTGTTAGAACATTTAGAAATCAACAAACTTAAACATTCAAATTAACGATCAATTAGAATGCAATAAACCTTTATTAAATTTAGGTTTAAATTTATAAATCTTGAGTAATTAATTGTTTGTTCTTATAATTTTGACTAATTATAATTTACATATGTATATTGTATTTTGTGAAAATATGACATATTTCAATATTACCAAAAAAGCGATACATTAGTTTTTAGTTTGTCTGAAGAAGGCACTGTGGCGAAACAATTGTTACTTGGTAATATAATTTGTGAAGGATAATTCACATTTTATTGGTTATTGACTTTTTTTGTATGAATCACATCAATAATTTTTGAATGAGACTTCACGTTTTGTTTTCAGTTTAGAATCCATTTTAAAATATTTTATAATTTACTTGCTTGTATTTAAACGAATTTATTAAATATGATAACAGGCAAGCACTATCTTCTATGGTAATTAAATAATAAACAAAGGCATTTATTCAGGCTATGGAACCGCCAATAAGTAGACCTGCGGATAAGTGAAACCGCATAGAATTCTTGTTTGCGAATTCTGTCTCTTTCGTTTTGAGTCAAGACTAAAGCGATTATGATACATATGGGCAAGTTCCTTTATTCAACAATTGATGGTATCTGTTTCGTCATCAACGCATGCACGTTAATGTATGGTGGTTGTTAATCCAACTCGGATGGCTACAGATTGAATGTGAATTTAGAAACCCTTTGTTGGATGGTTGCATACTGTGGTTATGTTTAACCTAACCTATATCCCAAAGGCGAGCATTGAAATATCACCTGAACATGGAAAATTGTTTGTTGTCTGCAGCTATTACTGCAACTGTGTAAAAAAAAACACCATCAATTTTTTATTTTAGTTCATCTTTTAGTGTTGCTGCTCCATTATTTAAATCAAGATGGAATGGATGGAACATCAGAAAATTTTGATGACGTTCAAGAAGAATTTAGGAACTTGTTGGACGGATTATTATTACGTCATATCACAAAACATGTTTAATTTAGGAACTTTTTGGTTGTAATTGATGTCGTCAGAGTGCGAACATGTTGAATTAAGGAACTTGCCCAATATTTGGGATCCATACCTCACGATTCTAAATACACAAAGAAAATTGTTTACACTAATTTCTTGCAGAGGATTCCGAATGGTGGTTTTACAGGATTTTTTTGCATTAACTAAACGATTTTAAGTAATCGTTAATCTTTAAATTCTTTTAGGTGTTAAATTTGACAATTTTGGAATGATTCTGTAATAAGTATTGAAATAAACGAAGTCTAAACAACCACATAATTGATCTAATAAAATAAATAGACCGCCTATCTATCGTTTTGAACCGTCGCCAAGGATTTTATCGTACCTATTGGACGATATACCTACACACAAAAAAAATAAAGAAAAAAGATCTACCCACGTTATCCGTAGAGTAAATATTTATAGCTGTCCCTTAAAATCTGTCTGGTGATCTGTTAAGTGATTGCGTGAATAATTAAAAGGGAATCGTTTGCAAAATGGAAAGAACCTAGCATAAAAACTACATCACAAATGCGTGCGTGGGATTCCCTTGACCATCGGATAGGTTAGATAAATAAGTGTCAAAATGTGTTGGGAAAGTTTAAAAATAGGTTCATTTCGTCGACGATACGTGTGGATCTATATGCCGTAGGTAAACGCGTTTGTATGTTAGTTAACGATAAGTTTACTCTGTCGTAGTTTAAATATAAGCTATACGTATGCCGTGGTAGTTGTTTTCGCAAAAACGCGTCCAAAATTATCCGCTCCATTACGGTACTGATCCGCATGCCAAGTGATCGCCCAATTTCTTATGAATGAATATCGCTCCACCCAAGTCTCTGTCGCTGTATCACTTGCCGCTGTTGCGCCGTCAATAGAAGGAAATTGTAGGCAAATACCGTACAAGTACGCATCTGTTGAGAGCGGCGGCGTCAGCGGATTTTAGTGTTTAAAATCTTTGTTCCGCGTCCTAAACGCGATGTTTAAATTGGTGCCCGCGTCAGATCATTACGTTCACGATTATTACGAGAAATTCCTTGCATCGGTTCATCCAAACAGTCGCGGGGACGCTATTCAGTGAGATCTGATGAATTATTCGAAGTTTTGTCGTTTTGCTTTAAAGAACGCTTTTCACGAACTTCCTCTCAGTAATACATAAATGAGACAAACTTTGGCAAAATTGCCAATATTATTTCCCCAAAATTTGGAAGAAGTTCAATAATTGTGAATATTTTTTTTTCATATGCCTCTGTACTTACGGTTAACTAAAATTTTTTATTGCTTGTCTATTTTTGCTGTTCTCACTTTTTTTTACTCGCCCGCTTCGTTTGTTTATACGTCATCGCCTTTTTTAATGACTATATACGGACCGTTCTTTAAATAAATTATCGTTCTCCCTGGAATTTTGTTTGCAATGATATACACTACCCCTCTTAAGTATTTTTGTTATGGGAAGAAATACAATGGTGAAGAATGCACCGAAGATTGTCCTTGGACTTTTTAACAAATGTTTGCTCGAAAACCATGATGTCTCCGAAGACCGCTTAATTGTCTTGCTCGCCATCCGTTCCGGCACCAGTCTATTGCCCCATAAGTAACGGTTAGGTGTATTACCGCCACATACAAGCAGTGAATTAGTTTTGGAGATAACCCCCAAGATTTTACACATTTGGGATACCTTTTCCAGATGTGGATGCTGCTGAACGCTATTATCGTAGTTTTGTGTGGACAGATACATAGGTTCTCCCTGCTGCACCAACTACAATCAATTACCTGTTGGGGGGGTATGGGGATTTCAGTTTCGCTTGACCCCCTTAATAGGATGAAAGCTCGTGAACGACCATGGCAATGGGGATGAGAAGCATTTTATGGTGAATAACAACATACGGATATTTATTATGAAATGCTTCAATTGCGTATTTGCTGATGCATCGCATATCTATACCATAACATTGTACTGCCGTACCTAACTTTTTATGCAAATATTTTGATTATTGTTACCTGATCGTAATAATAGTACGTACTTAGCACGATGTGAAAAGCATTACACATCAATGCAGTTATATATTAGCACAACAAGGACTTGTAATTCTCAAAAATTCTGTTTAAAAAAGCAATTTTATGCACCACAATTTATTTCTGGGCCTGTAGTATTTGCGGGGTTCAGATTTTTATAGAGTAAAAAGTTTCACTCGTTGTGATACCTATTCGGCAACACACTGTACAATTGAATTCGCGCAACGTTGTTAAGTTTGTTATTATTTAATCTATCAAAAAAAGATCACACAACACGTCTGATTGTATAGTTCATATGAAATCAGACGTGTTGTGTGATCCCAGAAGTATATTTATATATTTTTTAAATATATTTTTTATATACTTCATCGTTTAAACATATATTGGCAAAAATCTTTTTTTTTATCACACGCTAACACGGACCTCATTGACTGGTAATTTAGTTATCGCATGGAGATTACGCCATGAATCCGCGGCTGGGCGTTAGATGTCTCTGGAGTTTTTTCTAAAGGCATGTGCTAACGTTTAGTTGACGATACGGCGTACTGAACGAGCGACAGGCATTCCTCCGACGTGCACTGATGAGGACTAGTCAGTCCGAAACAGCTGTCTGTACGTGAGGAATGCCTGGAACTATACAATCAGACGTGTTGTGTGATCCCAGAAGTATATTTATATATTTTTTAAATATATTTTTTATATACTTCATCTTTTGAGATTATTTATCTAATTAATTTTTTTTTTATTAAGAAACATTTTTAATATACCATTTTATAATGCACAAATAGTTGACGACTTTAAAACTATAATCACTAATTTCCATCATTTTTGTGACCTTAATCAATTTAATTTTTTAATTTTTTTAAATTTAATTTAATTGGTCTTAGAAGATCGACATCGTCCCACTTTGAACATCTCCCTTGAGTGCACCATGTTAAGCCACAGCTGTGGACACCTATGGATATAATTTCAATAAGGCTAATTTTTCACTGATGTATAGTATGCTATTACACATTGATTGGTCACCCCTTTTAAATGCTGTAAGTGTTGATAATATGTGTGATGCCTTTTACGATATATTACATGGTATATTTCATCATACAGTGCCAATATACACAAAAAGAGTCTCCAAGCAAAAAATAGTGGATGTCTCACACGCAACTTGTTTTATTTACATTTAAAAATCGAGCGTCCTTATTGACGGACCCTTCATTTGAAAATACCGAGATTAACATCTCGTCACCATCTGACCTTCTACATCCCTAAAAGCAAGACAAATGTTTTAGTAAAATCCCCTGTGTCATTGATGTGTAGATATTTTAACTTGATCAGTAACCATTGTGACATACATTATAGTAGGTTTTCAGAAATTATGAATATCATGTCTAATCTTTCCAGTAATTTTTTGAACATTACATATTAGTATTTAACTTTGTGTTATATTATTACTCGCACGTACTCCTACGTACCTATACTTACGTTTTTCATGTTGTTTTTACGTATTTTGATGTATTGCAATGATCTTTTAACAACATTGTTTCATTGTTATTGTAAAGGTTCGTGAGCCAGGAAGCAATCGCTACCATCGAATTGTTGATCATCTGGGATAATTG
>JARFOC010020447.1:0-10165 GCA_031763485.1 Osmoderma eremita
AAACGGTTGCCTATCATCTGAAACTTGAAGACAACTTGAACTAGAAATTGAACTTAAAATTGAACTTGAAATTGACACATGTGACTAACTAGACGTCAACTCGCCTAAGTTCCTAAAATTGATCAATAAATTGACAAATGTAAAACCAGCTTAACAATTGACACCAGCCTCCCCTAACTTATCCCCTCTTAACCCTCTTATCAACCGTAAGTAAGATACGGTTAATTTTTATATTCTTTCGATTATCGTCTTTAATTGCTTTATTAAATATTTTAGAAGAGTTCTTTTAAGGGCTAATTGAAAAGTAACTTACGCCCCCCTTAGCCCTCTTATTAACCGTAAGTAACAGCACCGTTATCATAAATCGAATAGAATTATAAAAAGTATGGTTATGTTTGCGTTATTAACCTTATTAGGCGCCCCACAATCTACTGCCAACTATAGGGTTAAAGGAGGCGTGATGTCACGTACAATCATTAAAATACACCCGGCTATTACTCCAAATAACGAATTCAATTTACCAAGTTCAATTACAACGAAATTCTATATCTATATTAAAAGAAAAATACATTTTAGTAGATATACAAATACATACAACAACGCAATGTGTTCCATTCATCTTGTTATTTCTTTATTTCGTTTCTAAGGTATCTATCTTAAATATGCTTCGTTAACAGCTATTAACACGGAAACTTTTTTAAAGTAAATAATAATTTTTTAATTTAAAATTTCTCTTTTAAAAATTATAGCGTGAAGTTATTACATTATACAGTTTAGAATCCATGCAAGTGTAATGAATTGTATTAAGTAGATGGTTGTCGACTCCGGAATAGCGCCACGCATAGAGATAACGGATAAGGAACGCAACAAGGGTCAAAAAGCACTCAGAAATTCTACGGTATCTCAAATAAGAAAAAAACGCATATACACCGAACATTGTACGGGGATTTTTAATTACTAAATATTCATTTCTTTTAAACGTATAGATATTTATCGGTTTATTTTACTCAAATACACGTAAAAGCTGTACAACTATTATTTTGTTACATACTAACAACAAAGATAGAACAATAAATATATAGAGGTGATACATCACCTATATCCAAAAGCAACACGTTTTAATGACACACCGTATATCAATGAACAATGAAATTTATACGTAAATAAAATTATTTGTGGCTTACCTTTTCCATTTTTACCGCTCTCCATGAAAACAAAACAAACAAAAAATTCACGCGCGCAAAGCAAAACAAAAAATAAACAAACAGAAAGAAGGCCTCCGGTACAATGTTAAGGAATTAGTTTGGTAAAACCGACCGACATAGCTCCCGACCTGTTTTAGATGCGCGTTCCTCTGTGCGTCGGGCTTTTCAGTTCATATTTTCCTATGAACCTTTCTCATGGCCTACTTGTACACTACTACGCTCTACGCGCTACTCTACTCTACTATGCCTTACACGCGGCAAATAGTTGTGTGTGCGGAGAAAGAGCCTTAAAAAACGCACGGAACCGCACCGTGGCCAATGAAATGATCTCTGGCACTGCTACCGCGACGCCTTTTGGATCGTATCGGTAGGGAACAAAATTGTCTGTGTGACATTCTCCGCGGAGCGTTCCTCTGTTTTTTTTCCCGAGTTCCAGCGTTGTTTACTATGATTGTGCGAGCCGAATACCATTCATACAATTCCACAGCTCACTCGCTGTCTCGGTGCCCGCGTCTGTTGTGTTAATGGGATACATAGTGCGGCATAGACAAGGCTTACGCACGTAGCCGTCGCGTAGTTTGAAATTCTTTAGGGATCGGTTTGGGGTTAGGGGCCGATTCTTATATACAGTGTGTTCTGAGATCGGGGATAAACGAATCTCACAATTCTTTCAAAACTTTCTTAGTACTAGATAATCCGTGATGTGTGCAATTCCCGATGTACTGTATATTAGTGATACCAACCCACAGTCCTTGCAATTGCTAACCAATATTGGATGTCGATTTTAGAATGCCAAACAAGAATACTTACGAAATGATTTTAAAACTGAGTACCGACAGCTTTTTATTAATAATAATAATAAATAATACCCAATGATAATTATTCTAATATGCATTTTCTGCACATTAAATATATGTATCGCAATTCATATATTTGTTCAGACGCACAAGAATTCCGTTAAGGTCAGATGTTAAAATATAACAGGTAGAAAAGTTCCCTTAAACCCATCCTGAATTCCGTTACAAACGTGCTCGTTCGGATTAGAGGATGTTTATCTATGTAATTACACCCTATAACCTGCTAATGCCAGTAAGGACTAAGTAATTCAAATTTTTGAAATCATAAATCTTAGAGGATGTTTACCTACTTACAAATCATCAATAAGGCTTATTACATAAATTTTAATTACATAATTTTATATTTTAAATAAATACTATTCTATTGGGAACTCGGTTGTGATAACTCATGACGGAATTCAGGAGCAGATTAGTGGGTACTCAAGTACTTTCTGAAAATGATAACGAAGTTCAGTCTTTTAATGCAGGCAACAACCTACCGGTAACGGAGTTTGAGTGCACCGATTTGTTCTATTATAGGTTAAATAATATCCATCCGAATGTCTTAATGATAGCCTAGGTACCTACATAGAAAGGAATTTTGTTTAACAAAAAATCAATCAATTTTAATATGTAAGACGTTATATAAAAACTTATTAACTGTTTTAAACGCTACTTTGACATTGAAGTGATGCACAATTCAATATAGCAAGCATAACATCATAGCTATACCCTCGACCAGGACAAATACCACGAGTGAGATACATTAGATACTTTACATTTTATAAACCTTAGAAATGATTTCCGCAATATGATCATTAAATGTAGATTTTCTATGGAATAATATACCCAAATCACTGACTACAGCAACCCTCTGATGCGCTGTCATCAGCAAGATGGTTATACTCAATATAGCATTGTCTCCTAGTATAAATTATAACCTTGCATTTATTTATATTTTAGCGTAAACTGTTTTGTTGGCACCATGCGACAACGCAGGACATGGCGTCTTGACGTAGAAGATTAAATTTTAGTAAGTATCATCTGCAAACAACAAAACTTCACAATGGAGCAGCTTGACAATGACAGTCCGAGCGGAAGTGTTCTTCATTACCGGCCCTATGCATTAGTCTTGCTGGCATATGTCTTGGCCGCTGTCACTAGATGGGGTTGTGTCGTGGCGCATGCTAGCGACTGGGACATTTCGCAACGACGCATGAGTGATGAGAGTGGGTTTTAACATCGGCTAGCTGACGACGCTTGATAGGCAGAAACTTGAGTCCGTCCTTAATGCTTGCAAAATTTGGTTGTTTATTTTATCAAATAAACAACGAAATTTTGCTAATTGAATCAATGAGTTTTTTGAATTGACAGACCGACTTTCCCTAGTCTCTTTATTAATCTTCAACCAAACGCAGCACGGTTGATACTCCTACCGAAATTTATGTTATATACAAAAATATATTAAGGAGTATTCAACTAAAATAATTAAATACATATTAAGATTTAAATATTGAACGCCTAGCGATATATAAATAGGGAACTCGGTGCATAACAAACAGATGGGAAAATATGACGGTAAAAGTACACCATAATTCTTTTTACCCCTAACATACTCCATGATTTCGCATGGCTGACATCTATCGGATAGATGCTAAACTATCAATTTCAAAAACTATTGCTTTGCTATTTCTTTAAATCTATTTTATAAACAATATCAACCCAGAGTATTTTAAGAAATACAATCGATTATATGTGTCGATCAATTTCTTTTTTGAATTTTTTTTGATCAATTCTTGCATTTAGTATTAACTAACTATTACCGTTATTGAGTAATAATACCCTTTATCAGTAGTTGATTTTAAATATGATCGATAATATATTGAAGGAATATTTGCTATAACTAAACCTTAAAACCATAATCTCATTACATTTCCGTTCCAAAAAAAGCATACAGCAACTTTCTTTGCTATATTACTAATTCTATAAATATACGTGGCTCGCAGTAATTGACTGAGTTATAAAAAGTGAATGGACAATATTTTGCATAACATTAAGGACCTAAAAGAACATGCCAGCATATTTTCTGTTGTTTAATAGCTAATATTCATTTGTTTTTTTCCCAAGATCTTCTTTAATACACCATAGTTTCCTCTTCAAATCCGATCCGATAGCGAATCTGGGTCAACCCGTACAACAAGGAATTCTTCCTCAGCCTCCTGCGACGTAAACTGAAAAGAAATGGGTGATGATTTGTCTGCCTAACGAGCTAGAACGGTTCACGTATGTATATAAACTATTCCCACTTCTTTCTTGATGGAACGACAGATTTAGGAAAATTTCCAGTGCGATAATTCACCTAACATCTCCCAGCATTTAAGAATAACTTCCCAAGTTAACGAACACAAAAAGAAATCGTGATGACGATACTCAAAGTACAATTTCGATGTTTATACTAAATGTAAAACAACAGAACAGAAACAGCGCAATGAATTCGGGCTACAAAAATAAGTATGTTAAGAAGAATTACGAACAATCAAAATTACGAGACAGTAACGAAAATATACGTCACATACCTATAAGAAAAAGAATGAGATAACCATATAAACGGAATGTGGAATGAAGGAATCGCAAAAGTAGCAAGAACTGTGAGACCACGAGACAGAAGAATAAAGTGGCCAATAAGATGGAAGTGCAACCTATCGAGTATCAACTAGAACAAAAAAATTTATTACATAGAAGAAGAAGAGGAAGAATATACGCCAAACGACAGTAATAATGCATCACCATTGCTATAGTGATCTATATAGTAATGACATCGCCTTTACTTTTATCTTTTGCGCAAAAGTTACAATGCAATGATGTTAAACAATTATTGAATCAAGAGGAGAAACTGCACCAAAATCGAACCGATTTCGAAGCAATTTGTGTTTCGAATAAAATACTTGGGCACGTCATTTACAAAAATAAACATTTTTCATCAATTTTAAGTTTCCTCCACTTCTGGTTTTCAAATAATGATGTTATCAGCACTCTTTTTAACAGACAGATTTTTTTTTAATTTTGATAGATCATTTAATTGGCTAAAATCAAAATTTTAATACCTAAAATTTTCGAACAAAGAAAAGTGGAAAGCATAAAGTTTATTAACAACAAGAAGCAAAGGTAAATGCTGTTATTCAAGAAATGAAAAGATTGTTTCATTTAAATCAAATGTTCGAAATGCCAACCACCTGTTCTTAATTTACGAGATACTAACAAAAGGCCAAATACTCGTTTTTCTTGATTAAAATAAAAGCAAGCAATATTATTTCCTTTTATTAAATTTCTTATTAAAACAATTTTTATTACATGGCACACATTGAAGATGTTGCAAGTTGCGTTCGCCATACCTCTATACAATGTAATTGAATCATGGTCACACAAATAAGCAAATAGAAGTCTCATTTCTCAGTTGACTTCAACATTATATTATACCATATATAAGCAAGAAACCACAATTTAGATGTTACACTCTAAAGTTTATTCATAAAACAAGGAATATCATCCGAGATGAAATATTCATCCTATAAAATTAAGTAATATTTACCTTCTTGGGTGGAAATCCGGAATATATCGTGCAAATTTCGATTTTTTTTATCATTCTCACTTTTATCCGATACCACAACATCCCCTCGCAGGGATAGTATGATGTATAGTATTGATTATAGCACCCCAAAGGAAATATTGCACCGGTGACGTCATAAACGACGCTCCAGATGATTGGTGGTTGCTTAGAGACGCCTCCGTTTCCAGTAATGGCGTCCGAGTTTATATTACATATTTTAATAATTATAAAAAGAGGATTCTTTTTTTGTTGCAGATCGGAGTTTCTTCTACACCTTTGCGTAAGCATTCATTCTAGATTTAAGAATGGCTATAAAAAATGCTTTTTTTGAAAAATTGAATTGTTTGAAAATTTTTAATAAAAGAAAAGGAAAATCAAGAGGTTTTTATATTATATTTATTTATTTTCTTATAGGACGTACTTAGATTATCGTGAATTAGCAAATAAGAAAAAAAATTTCTTGTAAATCCATTTTCGCTGCTTGTTTTCAAAAAGATTTTTTTTGCTATCACCTTCGATTAAATTCTTGCAAACTAACTATTGCACATGAACACATTCCCTTATCATTTTTATAGCAAGAAAGATACTAGCAACACCAGAAAGAATAAAGTGAAAGTCGGCATAGAAATTCACGAATGAAATCTTGCAACTCTAGAAGTAAACGTTTACTGTAATATCAAAAATCCGTTCTATTTTAAATCTTCTCTATCAAAATATCGACATTGCATCAATGGCATCCAATTTCTGATATCATGTGAGCTATTTTAATAAAATGAGACTTCTTTTTATGAGCAGTGCTTATGACTGCTTTAGTACACTTGAAGAATTTCTAACTTAAACATTAGCATACATGAAATACATTAAAACAACTATCAAAAGTTGGACGAACCTCAGAAGTGCTTCATAAGAACGGCAAATTAAAGAATATCTGGATAGTTACAAAAAATATCTAAGACCAACTTGTAACTAAACATCCCAGATATACCATATGCTCGCAAGGTATATGGACATCATTGGATATATTCCTAAACAAGCGAGGGCATTCCTTATTCCAGAGGTAGTATTTGCAGTAACTTTCGCTCACTAGTTTCAAAGTATTACTCAATTTTCAGGAATTAATTATACGCCCTCAACAAAACTTAAAAATACTCCATACCGCTACAAACACATTTAAAAATAGATTTAATAACTATATGATAGTATAGAAAGATGTCATCTTCAGAGTAAAGCTAAGCTACCAATTGAAATAGGTATCCAATTATTTTATATAATTGTGCGGTGGAACCATAGGATGATCTCGCATACGGTGTATACAAAATAAATCGAATCCCAAATTCAAATCCATGATACCTGGGATTTTTCACCTTGTATATCACTTATGTTAGTAAATACGTTGTTATTAAACTTACTAAGAAACTATGCATAGTAACGATTTTACATTATCATCGTTAAAACGTATTCGGGTTTTGATAAAAGGGACCCCTTATCTCCCTATCCATTCACCTTACATCCTGTTTCGATTTACAGATATAAATACACTTTTCAGATTAACTTTCCAGTTTTGAATACAAGGTAAAAATTAACACAATATAAATACTTTCTTAAATATTTGCGAAATGATTCCTGTATTATACTTTCTGTTATTGACATTCTTGTTAATTAGATGAGGAAAAAACTAGAATCAGAGGAGTTTCTCAATTATCCCAACTGTTAACACAACACTCACAACACGTGCAGTAAGTTGACATTGAAAATTAGAATAAGACGCTGAGTTAACTACGCATTAGGTTTGTATTACATATATATAGCGCGATATGTATGGTATTCCGTCATTGGGTGTTGCTTTCATCCGCTCCATCAAAACGTTGCCAAGTTCACACTGTCGTTAGAATAATGAAAATGACGAATGCACCACATTCGACTCTTATCAGCAACGGAAGTAAAAATACGACCATGTTGTGTAGTAGACTAAATATTTATTATTTTATATGCAACACGTGTTATTGTTTTGTATGTAGTAGACTAGCAATTAAGGAAATTGTATTGGAAAAGATTTTACAGAGTAAACTGTTAACGAGAAGATATTTTAGTATACCTTTGTGTTAATCATTTTTGTTACTCTCTAAAGGTGTTTGCACAATTTGCTTTTCTTTATGATTCCTAAGCAAGCTAATCTTAAAAACTAAAGAAGAACCGCATAAGCTATATCGTATATGTATTACCCAACTATCAATTAACACGAAAAAAAAAAATACGACCCGCTTCCTGGAACCGAATTCCCGTCATTTCCTCACAGTTAAAGACGCCACACATACAAACACACAAACATACTCGCATACACACATGTGAATAGAAAGACACCAACAACTTGCCACCGTAAAAAAAATCGTCTGTCTTCCTCCGAACGGCCAAAAAAGAGAGGTAGACGGAGAACAGCCGCTGTTGACGGAAAGGGCTGAGCAGGAGTCTTGCGTATGTGTATATACTACTGAAGAAATTCCACGGGAAAAGGGCCGCGCCTAATTTAAATATGTTAAGTATGTTTCCGGCGATTACAGAGGGCGCTGATCAGTACTACAAGGTACCCAATTAATAGGCAAGGTATATATTAGCGACTGGCTTCCTAGAAATTTAATTAGAAGTAGGTAATAAAGGCGGTCATAGTTTGCGTTTCGTGAATATTTTAATAGTAATGACGAACTACGAACGGTTCTAGGTATTTGTACCAGTTTATTTTGAAGGGTGTGCGCTTAATATACGACACCAAATAATAATAATAATAATATATACTTTATTACCCAACAGTACAATAACTATTTACAGGATAACATATTACAAAATTGAAACAATCTTAAAAGTAATGCAAATAATGAAATAACAAGTTTATTATACCTACTTTTTACACTTTAAAAAAATAATTAAACATAAACATAAAAGTAACCCAGAGGAAAGGATCAGAATAGAAATTGTTGATATTTCGTATCATATGTACGGGCAGTCGATTTTATTATTTAAAACATTAAGCAGATAGCGACCACTATATCTGTCTCTACGAGTAGCCAATGATGAAACGTCATGTCTTTGTAGCAGATGACAATAGCCTGAACCTCTTGGAGGGTAAATGCCGTCCAACTTAAAAGACAAATACTTGAGAAATCTTTGTACCCGCTCCAATGTTAAATTCATGTAAGTATAGATAGGATACCACACTACTGAGCGATACTCCATCTTACTCCTCACCAGTGCATAGTATACCACCTCCAGTGACGCTAAATTAGTAAAGCCACGACATGACCTAATCAGAAAATCCAATAGTCTATTAGCTCTGCTACAAACTGAGAGTATATGCTGTGTAAAATTGAGTTGGCTGTCAAACATTACACCCAGGTCCATAATCTCATTTTTTCGTGATAAGCCCACGTTATTAATAGTATAGTTAGCAAAGGTAAGGTCCTTAGATTTAGTATATGGCACGACGAAGCATTTCTCAGTATTGAGTTTTAAACCATTTCCCACACACCAATTATGCACAAAAGTGAGGCTGTTTTGCAGACTGCGAGTGTCGACATAGCTGTTAACGATTCTGTAGATTTTTAGGTCATCTGCATATGCCAGAACGTCACAGTTCAGCGATAATAACAAGTTATTAATAAAGCAGGGGTCCTAGGTTGGAGCCTTGTGGTACACCAGTACAGGCTTTAAACATCCCCGAAGAATAACCGTTGTAACTGACATAATTGTATCTATTCTCAAGATAAGACTCGATAAGCTTCATCAACCCGTCAGAAAAACCAAAATATGCCAGTTTTTTAATTAATAACGCATGATCAATTACATCGAATGCTTTTTATAGGTCTGTGTAATATTCGCTTATAGAATACGTACAGTCAAATACTTATGTCCTATATCATGTCTCTTCAATAAAATAGAATGAAGGTATAGCATATCTCCTTTAAACTACAAACAAGTCACATATGTTCCACTTATTGGACGCATGATAAATAAATATATATGTATTTTAAAAAAATAAGAAAAGAGCTTTATATAAAACGCACTGAAAAGGATAAAACAAGTTTTTCTCTAAACGCTATTGGTTCACCCTATACCAAGGATAAAAGAATTTTTTTTTCATAACTTTTTATAAATCTTATGCTTTTTTGTTCTTAACCATATTGGTTCACGCACACTACGAGAAAAAACTTAAGTTTTATAAAAATTACGAAAAAAAAGAAAGTTTTATCCTCAGTGTAGGGTGAACCAATATCGCTTAGAAAAAAAACATGTTTTATCACTTTTAGTGCGTTTTGTATAGTTTTTTTTTTAATATAGGTATATTTATTTTATCTTTTTTAATAATAATGCGATTTTATTTTTATTATTTATTTGTTACCTTGACTTTAAGCAATCCATTTATTTGTAAATATCTTCGAGTACCTACAGGAGTAGGTTAGGTATAGGATACGGTGGCTTAAAATAAATTTAAGTTAAAAAATACCCCTTACCACCTTGTTGAGTAA
>JARFOC010020458.1:0-10165 GCA_031763485.1 Osmoderma eremita
CTGATTCGACGATTTGGCAACCGTGTATCGAATTCTCATAAGCTCTGTACTGCATCCGGAGGTTGAGACGATCTATAGCACCTTTATGTCGTACAAATTGTCCAATGCGTCTGACAGTCAACGAGTCCAGATGGAATAAAGCCATAGTTTCTCTTGTCATTTTCTTCTAATAAACTCTGTATACTGTACTCTGCCACACATTGATTAATTAATTTGATGAATTAACTTTTAATTTTTGATTGAATTATACAATTATTTTCTTTCTAAAATAAACAAAAAGATATAATGAAAGCCTGAATTGAAGGCCGGACTCCAGTAGAGTATCTTCCAATACAATATATGTGTTAAGGTTACTATAACCTAACACCTGTTAATTGGATTCGCATCGAAAATAAGGGCATGTCAAATATAACTGTACGGAAGATTAGGGTAAGCAATTATTAATTATAATTAATTTAATTCAAACCAACAATCGTATGGGTAGGATATTGTCAACATCAGACTCGTCAGAAAATAATATCGCTAACGTGATGAGAAATTCGACACCTTCCCTTCTAGAACTATATCGAACAGGAGAATTGCGCAAAATAAAATTGTAGACGATATGTTTAGAACCTATTATAAATACGACAACCGTTAATGCATTATATTTTTGTGTTAAACGATTGATTCTCGCTATGCCGACGGTTATTTTGGTAAAGGCACTGTTATTGCAGTGAAGTGAACGTGTTGTTTACATGTTTGGGGAATTTAACAATTAGTCTTTTTTTACGAGATGTATACATATATATAACACGCACACTGCACGCGCAGAATTCATCGTGTTAAATATAATGGTGAAATTCTTTTGTAATATAGATTCTCGTTTCATTTTTGAGTATGGAATTATTATTATCATTATACGTTTAGGTTTTAAATTAAAATATCACCAAACAAAAAAAAATTTCATGTCATGATTATAATCATCTTTACACTAATTTAATTAAGGGCCTAAAATTGGGCCTTGTGGTGCGCCATATTTTTTATATTCATGAATGTAGAGCAATTACTTTGCCACCACTTTGGTGATGTAAAATCGTAATCTGTATAATAAAATTTTACTTCATTTTTGTTTTATTTTTCAACTAACCTAGCACTCTACAGAGTTTGTTTGTGGACCTGTGTTAGGTCCACCAATTATCAACTAAATTGCAGGAATTCCTACAGGTTTTATTTTAGTTTTTGATTTTATATTTCCATTTAAGCACTTGGGTTTATCTTATATATAAATTTGGGGCCTTCTACCACTTGCGATGTGTGATGAATATTTCTTACAATTAGCTTTTTTGTATAATTATTACTATTTTAAGGAATATGCATTTTAACCTTTCAAAAACAGCGCTTCTGTGTGTCGTCAATACTTTTACATATTTTCTTCATTTGGTCCCGCGTTAAAGAAACCATTTAAATTTCAATAAATTATATTATTATAAGGATAAACCTAATGTTATCCAATAATTAGGTAGAAAATATCTCAAATTTACTTATTTTGTGTGATTTCTATAAGTGTTCTCTATCTACCACCAATAAATACATAAAAAATACGTAAAAAATAGTTATAATTAAAAACCTGTTTTTTAGAGCTTTTTAAATTTTATTTTAACGAGCAATATATCGATCTTTTAATTTTCAAAAAGTTCTTCAATTATTTAAAATAACCATCATTCTTATAATTTAATTAAGAAGACAATATATATGTATAAATTATTATTGTTATTTAGTTTTTAATAAACATTCCAACATGATTCGAATTAGCAAATCTATTAACGCATTTCAGAATAAAAATACCTAGTCTTAATTATCCTAAAGACTTACATTCTTGTATAAGTCGCCGTCGAATTCTCGCTTAACCTCCCTTAAAATAAGATCACGTTCGCTAATCTACTATCGCGTTCGAACCGAATAAAATCACATCTACCACCGTCATTTTTCTTTATCGCTGTAATGAGGGGCTGAACACACGCACTTACTGCGACATACGAGCTGCTTCTGACTTGGATGCCGGTGTCATGCGTTATTACGGACCTTCCCGACCGATTTTCGACGCTGGTGCGCGCTGGACGTCCAAATGACGTTTTGCTAGGCACGGGCACTAGAATGTGTTCTTCATCGAAATACTCGCAAATTTTCTTATGACGTTCTTTTTTACGTAATTTACATGACATTGAAATCGAATTTATGCACCGCTTCGTATACGAATAAAGGCGGTGAAAGTATACTGTTGCAACTTATGCATACCTATATATAATCTGAGTTCGATATGACAACAAAACTTGTTCTTATACTGCGATTTTAATTTACATATATTAGATTCAACTTCCTTCGTCTATTTAAAATTATTTTACGATTTGTTGTACAAAAACCTACAATTCATATTTCTCACCTCATTAGTAAAAGATCCTCGCAAAAATTTCCTTTTTGTTATCATTCCCTAAAACTTAGATCAAATTAAAATCGCACCGACAAGTCTAAAAGTGCACCCATCCCTATTTTGCAGTTTAAAATCTGCATTCAACATAAAATTCCAGGTTAATTGATACCTTTGTTAGCCGATATTATTAACACTAATTAATCAACTTTGATCAAGGTTTAAATCTATTTTTACAAAATAAATACTTCAATTCAATAGCAAGAATAAGATTAAAGTTATTAGTCCCGATAAATAATACAATATTTTAATTCAAAATGCTCTTCCGCCACAAACCTATTAGTTAAACGACTTACCACTTCGCGCTAGTATGTCAATTTTTTTAACGTGGAACGTAAAGTGTCACCAACCATATGGAAGCACCCCCACCTTCCTCCCTAACGTTATAATCATAATATTGAAGGGAAGAAGAAATGGAAAAATATTTTATTAAGATAATATATAAAAGATGCATGAATAAAAGAATCATTAGAAAAAGCAAAAGTTCGTTTGTAATATTTTCTTGATTATAGAGAGTTGGTACTCCACCGGTCTTACGCAGGTGGTGGCATCTTACGAATGTCGGCGGAACTAATTCTTTTTAAAGACCACAAAGAAGTGTAATTACAATACGGTTTGCATCATTACAAATAGATTAACTTCCGTTTCCTTTCAAAAGGTTGTTTAAACATGTTTTACTTTTAAATTTAGGTTATAATCAATTAACACAACACTGACTGTCTATACATGTGTTCTAGGTGTACATAAATGAAATGAAAATGGAGCAGAAACCCAAAATATTTGCGTTAAACAATTTTATAGCTTCTGATACAGGTCGTCTATCGTCATTATCACCCCTATCCAAAAGGGATCTAAGCCTAGGTGGTAACAAGCCGAAGAAGGTATACAAGCCAAATTTAAATGTTATCCGCAATAAAAATAAAGGTAAAATGTAAGTATCACTTAATGCCCTTGTTCATTTTTAATCTTTAATATTTCAGAGCAATAAATAATAAGGTGGAACAACTACAGAATAACAAAAGAAAGTCCATACTAACTAGAACCAATAAACAACGATTTATACAATCGGCCAGTGTCTTCTCTGATGGCGCGGGAGAGTTGAAGAGACCGAAGATACATTCGGATAGGTATTTAAGCAATGGGGAACGTGATCAAACTGCCGTTTACATGCCCAAAGTTATCAAATGGGAGGTGAGAGTGTATTACACTTATATATAACTGTGCTATAGGCCTTGAAGACAATGGGCTTCTATTTTCTTTACTATTTGTTTCCACTTTTTTCGGTATTGATTTTTTGTTGTTATTGTTATTCCCAAATATTCAAACTGGTGGACTCTTTCAAATACATAGTCGCATTGAACTTGACATATATGATTTTTTAAAACTAAAGTAGTAAGTAATCATAGGTGAATATGCAAGAAGAAAAGGCTGTGATTAATGATTTATTGGCGGATGATGATGATGACAGCTCGTCTGAAAATGAATGTGAATATAGTCCTGTTGTTTTACCACTGAAGGACAATAAAGGTATTTAGTATGTGTTCTGTGTGGATAATAACTTTTCTAATCATTATTATTGTAGACGGGTTTGTGAAAGCATTTAAAATAAAAAAGGAAAACCCCGACCTTGTAGAAATAAAAGAAGAAATTCCAAAACCTATACTTAATAGCCATAGTAATACTGATTTGAAATTTCGAATTTAAGTAAATATTATTTATAATTTAACTTTCAGGAATTAATGGGAGGATTTTAAATTGTGATATACCTTGGTCATTTCAAAACAACAAGATGTATAGTGAAGATCGTCCTTGCATATCTTTACTTAGGGTAGAACCTATCGACGGTATCACAGTACATTTGGTTTTTACACAAATATTTCAGATGCCAGACTCTTTACCCGGGAAAGGATTCGAAGAGGACTCCAGCAAGGTAACGGATTTCGATTTGGGCCAAATGACGGAAGGTAAAATCGGTAGGGTACTCATACGAAGGTCCGGAAAAGTAGAGATACATATTGGAAACATGAAATATGTTTTAGACACCGTAGAGGCGAACCCTTTCAAAGAGGTATGCATCATAATGTTTCTCATATGTAACTATTATATTTACTTCGTATTTAGGATTTAATGAGCGTATCCCTCGACCCCTCTTCGAGCTTTGGGCCAGATATGATAAACTTGGGGAACATAGATGAGAAATACGTTTTATCGCCCTGTTGGAAGAAACTATTTAGTTTAAGAGCACATACATAGCTTAGATATACCCTACAAATTAATTAACTGACGCAAAGGGAATAATAGTTATGGTGTTGCATAAATGCAATTATTTATTGTTTAATTTTTAATGTCCCCTTTATAGAATACTTTATTTTTCTTTTTATACATAAATACCTAATGCCCGTGCATTAGATTATTGTTTGATGTTTGATGGACTAAATTATTTTTATATACATTTATTAGCTTTATGAAACTTATCATGTATAAAATAAACTATTTGCATAATTTTCAATAGCGGTTTTATTTGTACATTGTGAGTTTGTCTGAGGACAGATTAAATTTCCCGCTATATTATTTTTTTTATATGTTGGTCTGCTATCTCATGGTACAAATATAATAGGTAACCACTTAAGCTAACGCAAATTGGTATCTTTCGTGCATTTCACCACTTGATATCATTACCCACCTATTGCAGCCAATATAATAAACATATTTGTTTATCCTACCTAATTATTATTAGCTAGGATTGAATACCGATACACTATTGGCAGCACTGCGGCGTTTATTTGTCAGAAAGGTATTAGCATGGTACAAATATTTGAAATATTACAAGGGAAGGGACCATGTTTAATTTTTCTTTGGTACCAGACTTTTGGAACAGTATATCTATATCAAATCTATGGCGGCGTTTTGGTCCGGTTACTTTATGAATTGTCCCGGTAGAACACGCAGCGTGTTCTGGGTACTCGCACCGTGTTGTCATTCTCGGGTCCCTACAATGCAGGCTAACCACGAGCCGCATATGTTAACCGCAGATAAAAAGACAAAAGATATATCTATCCTTCTGTATAATTTAAAAAAAAAATACAAAACTAATACTCTTGTCAAATTCTTGAGACAAGTTTTCGCGGAGAAAGCGAAATAGGCGATGCTATATTTTATCTCCGTTGGCACGCAACGTAACTGCGCGAGTCAGGAAACTCGTGCATAGGGCGCGAATTATTGAGATTCAAATAAAATTTAGCCGTTTTACTATTTTATATACGTTGGTCACATTTAGTAAATTGCACGCGCATAAAGTGCTGGAAGTTAGCGTTGTGCTGTAGTACTTTGTATTCTCTGAACAGTACATCTAATGTAACTTCATTTTTTTGATATGCATATAATGTATATTGAAAAGATACCCAAACTTTTTGTTATTTTTAATTTTTGTAATTTGTACTTGTAATCTCTAGTTTCCAACACACTCCCATAAATTTAATGTGTAAGTGTAGAAGAAATTTAATTTATAATACAACAAAAATTAATATTTATTATAAATATATTTTTTGTATGGTTACAAAATTGCAAGTCACATTTAAAACAGGAAAATTGAAGCATTACTTCTAATTTAAACAAACTTATGGAGGAAAAATAAAATAGGAGAAAAAAGCATACTCCAAAAATAAACACAAAACATTTGAAAAGTATTTCAATTATTCATGTTTAAATAGCAACACAGTCAATGAATGGATTTGTTGATCTTTTATTTTTAGATGACACATTCAAAATATCTTTGTACAGTTTTGATTAATAGATTCAGGTGGAGGCTGCATTAACTGTTGAAAAGCTGCGAGTACAGATTGTGAATTGACTAATTCAGTTGAAATTATTGGCAACACTATTTTTTCTGTGGTACTAGCAATAGAAACACACATCAGAACTGGTGGTATAGGATGTGGCACCAACACATTGAGGGTACTGCATTCGGACTTAAAAACAAACTCCAACATCCATTTTCTTTTGCTTTACGATCAAAGTAATCATCACTGGTGAAATATGCTGAACATACATGCAATGTGGATATTCATCTACCATTCCTTTCAAACCCCACAAATCTATAAGGTACGTGATTCTTCTTTTGCTGGTAGACTGAAAAATATATGTTGGCAGGATTATAATACACATTTCTAAATAAAGATTTATAATCATACCTATGCAATGAACACTGAATTTTAAATACAGGTTTCCAAAACATAATCAATACAAAAAATATTTAGACATTAAAGTACAAAAAACTTATATATTACAAATGAGGATGTATAATATTGTCTGTAGATTATCTCCCATAATAAAGAGCAAACATAATGGCAAACGATTTGAGAAGGGAGAAAAACAAACATTAGTTCTTACCACTTCCAAGTATCATAAGCTACCGCACTACGAGTTTACACTGCATTAGGGTTCCCTATAACATATCCAGACAAATATAATTAAAACACAGTTTTTCTTAAGCAAATTAAACTACATTTTTTTCCTGATTTTGCAAAACATAACTACAGGTTTTCAAAACATAATCAATATAAAAAAATATACAGACATTAAAGTGAAAAAATTTGATTCATTACAAATGTGGATGTATAATATTGTCTGTAGATTATCTCCCATAATAAAGAGCAAACTTAATGGCAAACAATTTGAGAAAGAAAAAACCAAATATTAGCTCTTACCATCTCCACTTCCAAGTATCATAAGCTACTGGTCGCCTTTACTTTTCATTAGGGTTCCCTATAACATATCCAAACAACTATAATTAAAATACAGATAGTTATCGTTTCAAGGAATAAGGAAGGAATAAAACCAAAAACAATACACCTTTGATACAAGGCAAAAACGAAATTTTTATATATTGGTGTAATAATTATTATATATAGGCGGATATAAATGGCAATATTCCCTGTAGATCACCTATAAAATGAATATAACAAACAAAGTTAAATCACCTTTAATTTACGCATTTAATAACGTCGGGATATGAAATCCATTAATACAAGCGAATAAATACGTTATACCAGTGAGTAAAGGATCCATACACCACCTTTTTCCAAAGATCTTGCAAATAAATTTAGTTCTCTTAGCAATTTCACAAAATGAAGCGGCACAGAAAAAAAGCATGTCGTCTATTGGCGTCGGCGTGACGTTAGCGTAATCATAGCGCGAGTGTGGCGCGAGCATTCCAACGAATTAAGGGATAGTTATGGCCACTCTCTTATATAAAATTATGTTTCTAATTATTATTACTTTCTTTTCTTATTGCCCTGGTTTTGTTACATTAAATATGTGTTTTTATAGATATATTAACACACAACATTTTTATTGGAGAAAACTTCATTGCAGTGTATATACAGTTGCATCTGTGGTTGCATACCGGAGTTGCGCGCTGTATATTGGGACACCTACCCTAAGGCGTTGACAATGTAAATGTGTATAATTGTCATTTAATTTCAATTTTACACTGTGATAAAGATTTAATTAGATTCATTATAGTGAATACGCCAAGAAGGTGTCATGGTATTTGGTTTTGCAAAAGAACTAAAGAATCTTTCTAAATTTTTGGATGTACTAGAACAGCATGTTAATTTTTCACTGTAAAAATAAATGTTTATTTCGTTCAATAATAAAATATTTTTCAATAAACTTGATAAAAAATGTCGAATATTTGTTTTTATGCGGTTATTAATGGATTTTAAAATTTTTATATAATTATAATTTGATTTCTTGAATCGGAGTCTGGATGACTCCCCGTGTTAGCGTGGACTAGTGGAAAAGGTATAACTTGTTTGATATACAGACTGAAAATCCTGAAATATCTTTGAAATCTATACTTAGGGATTTAATTTTTACTCAAAAAACTTTGTTGACATATTTCTATAGATTTAAATTTGGATTGTTTCCTGTATGTCAACATCAGATTGTTAGGCCCTTATATGCAATGGTTAGGCGTTGGACGTCACTTAAATATATTTCAGGTGTAAACAGTAAATAAACAAAGCGAAAATGGACCAGAAACCAAAAGTATTTGCTTTAAATAATATTATAACATCTAAAACAGATCGTTTACCATCACTATCTAGTCTATCCAAAAGAGATTTAGCCTTAGAGGGTGATAAGCCAAAGAAAGTTTACAAACCAAATTTAAATGTTGTCCGTAAGAAACAGAAATGCGAACTGTAAGTTTATTATTCTATCCCAGTACGTTTTTTAAGTTTTTATTTTTAGACCCATATATAACAAAGTGCCACGACAACAAAGTAATATGAGAAGATCGTTATCAACTAGAACCAAACGCAATCGATACATACAATCAAGTAGTATCTTTTCTGAAGGTGCAGGAAAATCAAACACGTTTAAGAGACCTTCGAGTAAGTACTTAGGCTACCGTAGACGCGATCAAATAGGTGCTAGTACCTCTAAAGTTGTTAATTGGAAGGTGAGATTGTGTTACGTGTAAATATTATTATAAATTAATCAATGGGTAAACTAAGGTAAATACATATGACGGCAATGCTGTATTATTACCAGACGATAATGATGACAATTCTTCAGAAAGTGAAGGTGAATATAATTGTGACATTTTATTCAAATATAATTAAAGGTATTCGACATATTTTTTAGGAAGTATTGATAATCTGTCTAACTGTGATATGCCTTGGTCGTTTCAAAACAACAACATGTACAACGAAGATCGCCTTTGTATTTCTTTACTTAAGGTTGATTCTATAAACATCTCATAATCTATTCTCTCTACACAAAGATTTTAGATGCCAGATTTGCTGCTTGGCAAAGGACTTATGGGAGATCCTAACGAAGTAAATAATTACGACTTGAGTCAAATGACAGAAGGTAAAATTGGTAGAGTAGTTACACGAAGATCTGGGAAGGTTGAGATTCAAATTGGAAACATGAAATATGTCTTGGACTCTGTAGACGTCAACCCTTTCAAAGAAGTATTTTACTAATGTTTGCATTATGGCACAGTTACTATGATATATATTTTTTAGGACATAATAAGCATATCTGGTGATCCAAAATCTTCAAATATTAAACGAGGGGATATGATAAACTTGGGGAACATAGATGAGAAATATGTTTTATCACTTAACTTAAAAAATCTATTCCCTTTGAAGGCATTGAGAGAGTTACAGAAGAAGAAATAACAGTTGGGTTTCATTTAATAGCACGTACAAAGTGTCAAGTGCAATTATTGTTTAAATATTAATATCGTATTTAATAATACGCATCATAAGTGTTTGCATTAGATTAATGTTTGATGAAATACATTATTTTTGTAAGAATTATAAACAGTTAATTTTTAGTGGCGTTTTATTTTACTACTTCCTATTTTTATTTACAGTAACAATATTCTATTTGTTGTTTAAGAATAATTTTTAATGCTTTAATATGTAGTAGTAATAAAATCACAAAAGCATATGCCTCAAACACGGTTGAAGGCTTTAATTTAAATTTTATTTCAAATTTGGATATCAGAACTTTTAGTACTTTTCATTTTAACCAAATTCAATGGGCAAACCTGTTTGTTGATAATTGGGATTGGGACTGGGATGTACAAATGTCAGTGTCATCTGCATGCCCTATTCGCTTAAATTGGGCTACTGGTGCATTGGTTTAGTATTTCTCCAGCTCGAATAGGTGGCAGCAGCG
>JARFOC010020469.1:0-10165 GCA_031763485.1 Osmoderma eremita
AGGAGATCGGCGATTTCGTCGCAGGCACCGCGAAGACCGGCAGCCTGTGGCGGTGGCGCACCCGGCATCGCAAGACCCGCGAGGCCCGCGGCGTGGTCTGCCCGGTCAGCTACACCGGCACCGCCCGCAACATCGCCGCCAAGCGTCGCAATTACCTGGCTTGGTGGGGGGCGGTCCTCGACCTGCAATCCAGCTTATCCGGCCGCCTGCATACCATCGAGATAACCGGCGTTCTGCCGCCTATGGCACCTTGGAGGGCGGGGGAATGATGGGTCAGTCGGCTTTGCCTTCGCGGCGGTCAATCTCTTTTTCAACTGCCTCGCGGATGAAGTCAGACCGCTTCTCTTTCTCGATCAATACAGCATCGATCCGCGCCAGCGTTCCTTCGGGAAAGCGTGCGGGAGTTTGCTCGTGATTGATTTGCTTCCGACCCATCTGGCGGCGAGTAGCTGATATCAGAAAATCGGTCAATGCTTCCCCTAACATGATATCATCTATTGACACCGGATAGGTGATATCAAATAAATAGACGATATCAACTATCGTTGCAACCCACCACCAAAGGAAACCCCATGCCCGACACCCCTCACCAGCCCGACGGCGGGCCTGCGCTTCCTCTCGCCACGACCGCAAACACAATGGATTATCACGGCATGTCCCTGCGCGACTGGTTCGCCGGTCAGGCGCTGATGGGCATTGGCGCATGGTGCCCGCGCAACTGTGATCCGGGTTCGCACGAATGGCATGAGGCGCGGGCTGAACATGCGTATCGCGATGCCGACGCCATGCTGGCCGCTCGGGAAGGCGGTGCGACGTGAGCGAAGCGCCTGAACTCAAGCGGTGCCTAGCCTGCAATGGCCGAGGCTATCACCACTGCGAATGCTGGCCCGGAGACTGCATCTGCGGTTTCTGCGACGAGGACTGCGAGGAATGCCGAGGGGAAGGCTGGATAGACCCCTCATATGACGATCTCGACGGGGAGTATGAAGCATGAGCAGCACCCCAACCGTGGCCGATCTGGTGGCCGTGAAACCGCTGGAATGGAAGGGTCCAGACCTAGAGGGCGATTACATGGCCGATCATCCGTTCGGATGGTATGAAACCTACCACCTGGACACCTGTATACTGCTGTCCAAGGATGGCGTGGACAGTGGCACATTCGAGACCCTCGACGCAGCCAAAGCCGCAGCCGAAGCCGATTACAAGGCCCGCATCCTCTCCCGCCTTTCCCCCGCCGACCTGCACGACGCCACCGCCAAGCAGCGGGACGAACTGGCGGCCGTGAAACCGCTCGAATGGGAGGATTTCGAGGGGCGGGGAGCAATAGCTCGCGCGGGGCGTTGTGAGTCTTATCTAATCGACCGCTGGCCTGACGGCAGGTTTGGGATCAGCTTCAGCGCACCGGGGTATTCCACCGACTTTGACGGCAAGCGGTTTCATCCGACCCTTGAAGCCGCCAAAGTCGCTGCCCAAGCCGATTTCGAGCGCCGCATCTTCGCCCACCTTTCCCCCGCCGCAACGGAGCCGGTGGCGATCCCTCGATACCCAACGCAAGAAATGATGGACGCTGGGTTGTATCATCTCTCCGAGGATGTAACGCACGACGATCTGTTTACGGCATGGACAGCCATGTTCGACGCCGTGGCATTGGATGGCGGTACCTCTGACAGTCTACTCCCATCCCCCGTGACGGTGGAAGCGGCGGCGGAAGTGCTGCTGGTCGCCTTGGCCCGTGCAGGCGCAGCGGTGGTTGCGTGATCCAGATGACAGACCACGCGCCCGCGACGCCCTATCCGGCGATGAGGGAGGGGTGAGCATGGGGAAGCAAACACCCTCTTGACTTTGCTCCAGCTTTCCTTGACAAAAAGCCTGCACCCGTATTGCGCCCGGACGAGAGATCGTCGCGGGCGTTTTTCATTTCCCGACATTCGCATCCGCCCGTGTTCGTTCCGGGCGGGGAGGGCTGGCCCCGGCTTCGGCTGTGCGCGGCCCCCTCCGAAACTCAAGAGGCCACGATGGCGAAGCGAGACGAGGCCGGGCGGTTCCAGCCCGGGACAGAGGGCGGCCCGGGTCGGCCCAGCAAGACGCTGACCTATGAGCAAGAGGTGCAGCTGGAGGCGCTGGCTTCCGCCCTGTCCGTCCAGCAGATTGCCGACTACTTCGGCATATCCCGGTCCCTGCTGTTCAAGATCATGGCCGACGATCCCGATATCAGAGCCCGTTACGACATGGGCAGGGCTAAGGCGGTCGAGCAGGTCGCGGCAAAGCTGCTGGAGAAGGCCCAAAAGGGCGATCTGGCGGCCATCATCTTCTACCTGAAAACACAGGCCGGATGGCGCGAGACGAACCGCATGGAGGTCAGCGGCCCCGAGGGCGGGCCGGTCCAGGCGCTCGACGTGTCGAAGCTGTCGGATGCCGCCCTGACGGAAATGCTGGCGGTGGCAGATGCTCAAAAAGAGGATATTCCCGGCGATTGATCTGGTGGCGCTGGAGCGTGAGGCTTGCCGCCGTTCGCTCGCCACCTTCGCCAAGCGCGCTTGGCATGTTCTGGAGCCTGCAACGCATCTGAAATGGGGATGGGCGCTTGATGCCATCTGCGCGCACCTTGAGGCTGTCACCCGCGGCGAGATCACGCGACTGCTGATGAACGTGCCCCCCGGCACGATGAAATCCCTGCTGACCGGCGTGATCTGGCCCGCGTGGGAATGGGGGCCGCAAGGAATGCCGGCTAAGCGGTTCCTCGCCACGGCTCACAAGCAGGATTTAGCCATCCGCGATAACGTGAAATGCCGCCGCCTGATCCAGTCGGAATGGTATCAAACCCGCTGGCCGGTGGCTCTGGTCCACGACCAGAACATGAAAACGAAGTTTGAGACGGTCCAGACCGGCTTTCGCGAGGCCATGGCCTTCACCAGCATGACCGGCGCCCGTGGCGATCGCGTTATCCTCGATGATCCGCTTTCGGCCGATGATGCAAACAGCGAAGCCGAATTGCTGGCCGCCGAGTTGTCATTCCTTGAGGCCCTGCCGACTCGGATCAACAACGACCACTCGGCAATCGTGGTCATCATGCAGCGGCTGCACGAGCGCGACACGTCGGGGCTGATCCTGTCCCGGGGCCTGCCCTATGTCCACCTCTGCTTGCCGATGCGGTTTGAGGCGGATCGACGGTGCGAGACGGCAATCGGGTTCACTGACCCGCGCACGACCGAGGGCGAGTTGCTTTTCCCTGACCGTTTCCCCGAAGGTCAGGTCAAGGAGCTGGAGCGGACCCTCGGGAGTTATGCCACGGCCGGACAACTGCAACAGCGCCCCGTTCCGCGTGGCGGGGGCATGTTCAAAAAGGGCTGGTTCTCGACCATCAAGGCCCTGCCGCTCGGCTGTCGGTTCGTACGGGGCTGGGACTTGGCTGCAACCGAGGATGCCGAGGCGGCCGCGACTGCCGGCGTGCTGATGGCTCTGGCACCGGATGGCCGCTTTATCATCGTGGACGCGGTGCGCGAGCAACTGTCGCCGATGGGCGTTGAGCGGCTGATGAAAACCACGGCCGAGCAAGACCGGGCCTCATATGGCGCGGTGCGCGGCTCTTTCCCGCAGGATCCGGGGCAGGCAGGCAAGGCGCAGGCCCAGCACATCATGCGGCACGTCCTGACCGGCTTTGATTACCATTTCAACCCGGAAACCGGCGACAAGGAAACCCGAGCCCAGCCCCTCTCCGCACAGGCTGAGGCGGGCAACGTGTTCGTTCTGGCCGGTGCGTGGAACGAGGCGTTTCTCGATGAAATCGCAGGCTTCCCGATGGGCAAGTGGAAAGACCAGGTGGACGCGGCAAGCCGCGCCTTCACCGAGCTGACAACCAAGCGGCAGGCGTCGGTTTCGTCGGGCTCGATCAAAGGATTTTTCTAGTGTCGGTTGACAGCAAGCACCCACAATACACGCCCGAACGGCAGGCCGAATGGGCGCTCATGCGCGACGCGATGGACGGCGAAAGCGCCATCAAGGCGCGCGGCAAGAACCACCTGCCGATGCCGTCGAGCTATGCGGCCCTGCCTGATGGCGGGACGGAAGCCTATGCGGCTTATGTTGCCCGCGCCAGCTTCCCCGAGCTGCTGGCCCCGGCCGTGTCCGGTATGGTCGGGGTCGCGCACGCCAAGGAAATCGGCATCGAGGTTCCCGAGTCCCTGAATTTCCTGTGGGAAAACGCCGACGGGCGCGGGATGCCGCTGGAGGAACTGCACAGGCAGATCACCCGCGAGTTGCTGGTGGCTGGGCGCTATGGCCTGCTGGCTGACGCACCCGAGGCGGGCGGCGAGCCCTATCTGGCCGGCTACACGGCGGAGACGATCATAAACTGGGATGTGGGCTTGTTCGTTCTGGACGAAACCGGCCCGGTTCGGGTCGGGTATGATTGGGAAAAGCGGGTGCACTTCCGCGTCCTATCGATCGAGGGCGGGCACTATCAGCAAGAGGTTCACGCCGGGGTTGTTCCTAAGCTGACCCGCGCAGCGGCCCCCGTCGCATCAGGCGGCAAGCCGCTGGATTTCATCCCGTTTGCGGTGGCCTCCTCGATCGACCAAAAGCCGGATATTCGCACGCCCCCGCTGATCGGTGTGGCGCGCGCTGCCAAGGGCGCTTACCAGCTCGACGCTGACTATCGGCACCAACTCTACTGGTCTGGGCAGGAAACGCTGGTGGTCATCAACGGCGTGGCCCCCGAGGCAGTCGGCGCCGGCGCTGTCATCGCCATTCAGACGGCCGAGGGGCAACAGGCAAGCGTGGAATACGTTTCGCCGTCATGCTCGGGCATTGAGGCGCACAAGGTTGCGATCGACGGCAAGAAACAGGACGCCATCTCGGCCGGCGCGAAGCTGCTGGAGCAACAGGACCGCGCGCAGGAAAGCGGCGAGGCTCGCAAGCTGCGGTTCCAAGCCGACACGGCCACGCTGCAAAGCGTCGTTCGGTCAAGCTGTGGGCTGCTGGAAAAGGGCCTTCGGTTCATCGCACAGATCAAGGGGCTGCCCCCCGATACGGTCAACGTCCCGGTGCCCGAGGCGCTTCTGGATGCCACCATGACCCCGGCCGATGCCGAGGCGCTGATGCGCGTCTGGCTTGAGGGCGGGATCAGCTATCAGACCTTCTATGAGGCCCTGCAAAGAGGCGGGCTCGCCAGCCCTGACCGGGACCATGACGCCGAGTTCAAGTTGCGGGACGCCGAGGGCGACCTGGACGAGGAAGGCGACGACACGGGGCGAGGCCCCAACCCTGCCGCCAACGGCGGCGCAACCACCTGAAAAGGAACTTAGCCGATGGCTATCAAGACCGTTCTGGAAAACCTCGACGGCATCGATGATGCGGTCAAATCCCTCTATGTCGAAAAGGATGGCAAGTTCATCCTCGATCTGGAGGGCGTGGACGCCCACCCCGACGTGGCCAACCTGAAAAGCGCCTATGAGCGCGTAAAGGCGAAGGAGGCCGAGGCGCGCACCGAAGCCAAGACGGCCAAGGATGATCTTGCCGCTGCCCTCAAGGGCAAGCCGGATGAGGCCGCCCTGATCGCCGAGCGCCAGCGCCTCGAAACTGAGCGCGACGAATGGAAGGGCAAGGCCGAAAGGGCCGAGGGCCAGCTTACCGGCGTCACGCGGGATCAGGCTTTGACCGAAGCCCTCGGCGCTGCCGGCATCACGGATCCCGGCTTGCAGAGGGGCGCAGCTGCCCTCCTGCGGGACCAGATCAAAATGGTTGATGGCAAGCCCGTTGTCGAAACCGACATGGGGCCGAAG
This sequence comes from Osmoderma eremita, assembly GCA_031763485.1. NCBI lineage: Eukaryota > Metazoa > Arthropoda > Insecta > Coleoptera > Scarabaeidae > Osmoderma > Osmoderma eremita. Next base: position 5,781 of record JARFOC010020469.1, read on the forward strand.
GCGCTTGCGGATCACGCGAAGCACTGGGCGGCGAGCGAGGGCAAGGCTTTCGTCACCCCGCCTGCAGGCGGCGGCGCAGGTGGCAGCCAAAGCCAGAACGGCGGCAAAATCGCAGGCAACATGGGCGGCACGCGCGAAGAGCGCACGGCCGCGCTAAAGGCCAGATTCCCCGACCTTCAATAAGGAGCAACTGCTGTGTCGCAGTCTCAAATGGTTGTGTTCAACCAATACTTTATGCCCGCGATCATCGAAACCCTCGGGCAAGATATCGCCAAGTTCAACGCGGCCTCGGGCGGGTCGATCATGCTTTCGACCACCGGCTTTGATGGTGATTTCTTCCAAGAGAGCTTCTGGCGCGCAATCCATTCGGCCCGCCGTCGCGTTGATCGCTACACCGCACAGGCCGACGTAGCTGCAACCGACTTGACCCAAGGCAGCAACACCATGGTCAAGGTCGCGGGCGGGTTCGGCCCCATCCGGTTCGAGCCAGCCCAAATGACCTGGCTGCAGAAGCCGACTGCCGAGGGCATTGAGGTTGCTTCGCGCAACTTTGCCGAGGCACTGCTGCAAGACCAGCTCAACACCGCCATCGCGGCGCTGGTTGCGGCCATCGGCAACGTTCCGGCACTGGTCAATGACGTGTCGGCGACTGGCGATCTGGACTACGTGGCCCTGAACGGCGCGCATGCCAAGTTCGGCGACCGCTCGGGCGATATTGTCGCCAACGTGCTGACCGGCGCGGCCTATCACAAGCTGATCGGCCTCAATCTGGTCAACGCGGAACACCTGTTCCAAGCAGGCGGCGTGACCGTGGTCAACATCCTCGGCAAGCAAATGGTCATCACCGATGCGCCGTCGCTTTACGAGGCTGGAACGCCGAACCTGTCGAAGGCTCTGGGCCTTGTGGCTGGCGCCGCGACCGTGGCGGATGCTGGTGACGTCATCACCAACATCGAAACCACCAACGGCAAGACCCGGATCGAGACGACGCTGCAAGCGGATTACACGTTCGGGCTGGGCCTCAAGGGCTACACCTGGGACACCGTCAGCGGTGGCAAGTCTCCGACCGATGCCGAGTTGGCAACTGGGGCCAACTGGGATCCTACGGCCAGTGATAAAAAGCACACCGCAGGCGTGCTGGCGATTGGCGAAGCCTGATCTTTGGTGCGGGCGGCTTGTGGGCTGCCCCATCCAAAGCACAGGAGGCAACTATGACAGACCTTAAAACCATCTACGCAACGCACCCGGTTAGGCCCGAGATCAAGGCATGGGCTCTGGCAAACGGCGGCCGGATCATCGACGCCCGTTTCGCCCCCGAGGGCGAGCGCATCATGGACGGCCAGACCGGCCGCCCGATCGGCGAGGATGCCGGGGATGCCGCCGTCGAGGCTGCCCGGATTGCGGTCGAAAAGGATGCAGTTGCCGCCAAGTTGGACGCTGACAGGGCTGCCAAACCGGCCAAAGGGGCCAAGCCCGCCGAGGAGTGATCCCGATGCTTAGTTTCACCGATCCCGCCGTGACGCCCGCCGAGGCGCAGGCATACATCACGGCGGGCGGTGCGACCGGCTGGCCAGAGGATGCCACGGCGCAGGCGCAGGCGCTCATGAGGGGCCAGCGATACATCGCAGCCCGGTTCAATGCCCGCTGGCTGACCGAGTGGGAAAACGCCGACGCCCCAGATCTGGTTAAATACGCGATCATCGAGGCAGCACTGATCGAGACGCGCAGGCCCGGCAGCCTGTCGCCAGTCTCGACGCCATCAACCGATAAGGTTCTGGTGCAGGCCGGCAAGCTGGCTTGGGAGCGCGTCAAGGGGCCGGCCGGCGTTGACGGCTTTGTCCCGCGTTCCTCGATCATCGAGGGGCTGCTGTCCGGGCTGGTGCGCGCCGCGACAGGCGGTGTGTCGTTCCTGAACCGGGCGTAGGCGCGGCTCGGCTTTTCTCACATTCCGGGGGCAGCTATGGCTGATATCGTCCACCTCACAGCGCCGCCGCGGCGGATATGGATCTGCGATTGCGGATGCTCGACCTTCAATCTCGTCTCGGACGGTTCGGCGATCTGCGCCAACTGCGAGGCCGACCATGGGGGCGCGGGGTCGGGCTGGCTGGACAGGTGCGAAGGCCGCCAGACCCGGCACCCGGAGACGGAAGTGTTTTCCGACTTGCAGGGCAATGGCTCGATCGAGTTTGCCCGCCGCCGCATCGCGCGCATGGCTGCAGGCGATGACGTGGCGATGATCGTTATCGCCCGCGACTGCGGCAGCATCTCTACATGGTCAAAAGCCGAGACGGTCGAGCAGGACAGGTGGATGCGCCGCAAGCTCAAGCAGGCGGGCAACCTGTTCAAGAGAAGGGCACAACCACATGGCTGAAGATTGGGACGCCGTTGCCGCCGAGGTGGCCGAGGCCTTGGGCGACGTGGGGCACCGCGCGACAATCCTGCGGGCAGGGGTCGCCATCGGCCCGGAATACGATCCGACTTGGGGCCCCGACCTGGAGTTTCCTGTCACCCTGCTGGGCGACAGTCTGGCGTTGGGGCTGATTGACGGCACCGCCATTCAGGCAGGCGACCGCCGCGAGATGATGGCGGCCGAGGGCGTTACCCCGACCCCTGCCGACCGGATCCAGATCGGCGCCACCATTTACGCGATCATCCGCGCTGAGCCTTACGCGCCGGGTGGGGTGCCGCTGTATTTCGACCTGATCTTGAGGGCCTAATCGCCACGTGCCTTGTCCATCGCCCCGGTCAGGCCGGCACTGATGGTCATGATCGCGATCGCGGCAGTTCGCAGCGCGGTATCGGCGTGGACGGTCTGGCCGCTGGCCTTGGCGAGACGGACCCAGATATCGGCGAGCAATTCGGACGCCTGATGGTCCGTGAGCGGTTGTTTTTGCATCTGCGTATAATAGGGGGCTGATAGCCAATGGCAAAGCGCCTTCCGAAAGAAATCCAAGCCGCTCTGGATCGGCTGGAGCCGCGCTTGGCCGCTGCCATAGCCGAAGCATTCCAGAACATGACGGACGCCGTTGCGATCCAGCAATTCGAGGCGGCAATCGGGGCCGGTGATATTGAGGCAGCAGTCAACCTGCTGCGGATCAGCCCCGAGTGGTTCACGCCGGTCCATGAGGCGCTGCGGGCGGCGATGATAGAGGGCGGCGGCATTGCCGCGGCGTCGATCCGCATCCGTGACCCCTACGACGGTAGCCGTTTCGTTATGGGTTTCGATGGCCGGCATGTCCGGGCGGAGCGGTGGATCAGCGAGCAGTCGTCCCGCCTGATTTCCGATGTCATCGAGGATCAGAAGGAAATGGCCCGCACCGCGATCCGCGCCGGGCTGGAGCGGGGCCGGCACCCGCGCGCAGTCGCGCTGGATATTGTTGGACGGGTCAATCGTGCCACCGGCCAGCGCGCGGGCGGTTTCATCGGACTGGACGGTCAGCGCCAGCGCGTCGCCGATATAGTGCTGGAAGGCATGAAAACGCCTGAGGGCGTGCGATCGCTGATCACGGTCCATCGCGACGGCCGGGTGTCGCTGAAATACCGCAGCGTGAACAAGGCGACGGCGAACCGCATCATCGCCGCGTATCGCAGGGGCGATTCCGTGGCGTCGGCAGATATCGCAATCAGCCGCAAGCAGTTGATTAACAAGTTGATGAAAGACCGCGCCGACACCATTGCCAGAACGGAGCAGATTACCGCAATGCGCGCCGGACAGATCGAGGGCTTCGCGCAACTGGTAGATAGCGGCAAGGTCCGGGATGACCAGATCGTCAAGGGGTGGTCGGCCACCATGGACACCCGTACGCGCCCGGATCACGTCGAAATGGACGGAAAGACTGTTCACGGCATCAACACGCCATTTGTCATGCCTGACGAATCGAGGGGGCAGTATCCTGGCGATCCGGCTTTGCCCGGCAAGCACAGTATAAATTGCCGTTGCTGGATGGAGATACGGGTGAGGTCCGATCTGATGCGCTACGAGGACGATTGACCATGGCAAAGACCTTCACAGCTCAGTTGGCTGCCTTCCGCGACAAGACGCGTGCTCAGATGAAAGCCGTGCTTTCCGAAAGCGTGCAGGATGTTCTGGCAGAGGCGCAAAAGCCCGAGGCGCAGGGCGGGCGAATGCCGATCAAGGACGGCAACTTACGAAATTCTCTCGTGTCGGAACTGAACGGTTCACAGATCGGGACTGGGTCCGACTGTTACGAGTTGGCCGCGCAGGGCATGGAGCCCGGCGATACTGCCCGCTTCGGCTGGACTGCTGAATATGCCCGCCGCATGGAGATGGGCTTCGTGGGCGAGGATAGCCTCGGCCGCACCTTCAACCAGGAAGGCAAGCACTTTGTCGAGGGGGCTGCGGCGAAGTGGCCCCAGATCGTTGA
>JARFOC010020480.1:0-10164 GCA_031763485.1 Osmoderma eremita
CTCATCGAGGTGGTAAGGGTATTTTTTTATTTTTTTACTATTTTAAGCCACCGTATCCTATTTTGTATTTTATATCATATCTTAGTGGTAGGCCATCCTATGTTAACTATAATTGCTTTGTGTCTACCCTTTCATTGGTTTCCAACGGCGTACCACAAGAATCGCTGTTGGGCCCACTCCTTTTTAACATTTATATCACCGATTTGCTCCATCTATTAGATTGTAACGTTTCAGCATATGCTGATGATCTCAAAATTTACCGCAATATTACGTTTATAGCTGATGCGTTGCAGAGTTCTACACGAATTTTTAAACTGAACATTTCCACAATAGATTGGAGGCCGAGGATCTGTGAAATTACTTTTTTGTTGCAGCTCAACGCATTCGTGAGTATATGTTGAATTTTACACCTTTACGTAATAAGTTTCATAATCGAATTGGTGCCTGTATGAGAGCTCATGGTGGGCATTTTTACAATACCATTTTGTCCTGTTCTGTCCTATTCGGTCATTGGCGGGACACGACAAATTTAAAAAAAGATGAAATAGATTGTACACAATTAAGATTTCAAATAACACTTGCTTCTACATTCTGATAGTTATGTTCAGAAACTTGCCCTATTGACTGTACCTTTACCCTTAAGCAGAGTACATAATCTTTGATATATACAAAGAAGCTGTTGGTCAAGACAAATTATTTCGGATTTTTTATATTCTATCGTTAATGTGCAATTTGTTTTTGATACTTCATGTCTTGATCTTTTCATAAGGGTAGGATTTGTTTGGATATTTGTCTTGTAGTAAGCGCGGAAATTTTTGGAAATAAAGTTTGTGCTACAAGACATTTATAATCATTTCACATATACAAAATCCATTATTTATTGGAAATTTTACAATTAATTACAATTCCTTAAAGAATACTATATAATGCACATAAAAATTGCTTCTTTTGAAAGTGTTACCTATCTATAGTGAGCTTCACGATAAATTAATTAGTACTAATCGGATTACAAGGGTTTGCTATTGTGAGTTTACTTGAGAAGGATTAAACGTAAGATAGTATTTGTCTATTAGGGGTGTATTAGGAAAAATTGAAAAGGGGCTACAGTTGCTGTTTTGAATAACGTACATAATTTGTAGATATAATTCAATATTAATTAAAATCTCATCTATCGTTACTTACCAAACTGTCACCATCAATTTGTTTTTTAACTAGGTACACATTTATAATCAGATTAGCACGTCTTGAAGTAGTTTTTAGTTTATCATGATGATTACTATAGAACATTAAATGAAATTCATAATAAAAGTAAGCGACACACTGCATGCACAAAATGTATATAAAATGGGGCTTAAGAATATTACACATTAATGCCACTCTGCAGTGTTTACTTTGGTACTTAAAGATGCCCAATCCGATAATTTTTATAACCTCATTATCTTTATACAAATTATTTTAATTAATCGTCAAGCTATATATACATGTGTATCATATTTAGTTTAGCTAGTGTAATATTTTGAATATCTATGAGAGACACAAACTACAAGTTTCTTTTTATGTAACGGGTAATTTTGGTGTATGTTCGAGTGTATTCATAACGAAAAAAGTTGTATAATTGCCTTTTTACTGTTTGCCTACTGCACAAGATTTATAAGAAAAAAAGATAATGAAATAGAAATTTCTTATTAGCGGTTCAAAATAAGAATATCCATCCGGCTACGTAATTTGAAACAGTAGAATTATCCTTGATTTTGATATGTGTGTATATACTATATCTGGTGAAATATTCGCTTTCAATTTATGGTAAATTGAACTGTTACATATCTAAACCCGCTTAAGTTATTCGTGTTGAAAGTTGGTGGTGTTTTTAAGCAAGTTCAGTTACGCCTCCGTATTTCGAACTGTGAGTACACCGTAAAATCCCCGAAATCGTACTCTTCCGTACACCATAACTTACGATTGCTAACAAGGGCCAGACGAAAACTTGCAATTAAGTTGATGCCTTAAAATTCGCGACTCCCCTTATGGCCAGACGGCCGATTGTAACACTTTATAAAACCCTAATTAACGATGAGTAATTTGATTTCGTACTTTATTACACGAACACCGGCGCGAATCGCGGCCCTGTCATGTTTTGATGATAGGCCAGGATTGAAATTTATGATTTGGCTGTCGGTCGGTGCATATTTTACGATACCGGGGAGAAAGTTTCGGGTTCGGAGGATTATGTCGGGGTTTTGTGTTTTTTTTTTATCGCAGAAGTAATTAACCAACACTCATAATAATATATTAATGAAAAGTTAATTAAAGAGGATACGTGTGAGCCATTATTCATCATCCGAGGCTTAAAAGTGAAATGGCGAAAACGCGAGGACGTACGTGTTAAATGTGGCTATTATAGGGCAAATTATTATAATTACCTGAGATTCTTGTTACATAAAGTATGTGCACATTCATTTGCAGTACTAAAATTACTTGAATGTTATCGTTTAAATATAATATTACATTAAATCATATTTTCTGAAAACATTATTAAAAGTTTATTTGAGCTATTTTCTTTATACGATTTTGATCTGATATATTCCGTTTAAAGTTACGAATATTATGCACGTAATAGAAGAAAAAAATGTAAAGTTATCCATTGTTACGCAGCTTCTCAGCATAATTAAATTTCGAGGAAACTTTACATATCTGCTTTCAAAATGTTGTTCGGGTGTCAAAAGATTTGTATTAATTGTCATGTTCCCTATTTAATTTCTCAATGTTTTTAGTTAAAAAAAGATGTCTGCCAATATCCGACACGTAGGTACGATCAAAAATAGTATATAAATATATTTAAAAATATGTAAGTATACTCCTGGGATCACACAATACGTTTGATTGCATAGTTTCAGACATCCTCACGCACAGACAGCTGTTTCGGACTGCTTAGTCCTCATCAGTGCACGTCGGAGGAATGCCTGTAGCCCGCGGCTGGGCGTTAGATGCGTCTGTAGATATTTCGAAAGGGATGAGCTAACGTGAAGTCGACGATACGGTGTACTGAACGGGTGACAGGGATTCCTCCAACGTGCACTGATGAGGACTAAGCAGTCCGAAACAGCTGTCTGTACGTGAGGGTGTCTGGAACTATGCAATCAGACGTGCTGTGTGATCCCAGGAGTATATTTATATATTTTTAAATGTACGTATATACTATTTTTCAATGTTTTTAGTGCCATAAAATTAATGCTATGACGTCATAAATATTTCTTTTTTATATGGCTACCCCAATTAGGGAAAATATATATAATATATATTAACATAGTAGGTATAGTAATTCAAATGTAGGTTGCATAGAACAGTTTTTACGAAAAATGAATTTTAACTTTACAACTATTGAATTTACTAGTTATGAAAATTCTACAAAAATAACGAAATTACCTTTTCGAATGATATAGCAAGCTTTGTGTAGACGTTTACCTATTTTGAGTATGGACAACAATGACAATACTTTAAGCAAATGGATCAATTATAAATAAATAGTAACTGCTTTGTTTTTCTTTAGATACTGAATATGGCATATTTTCTTTTCTTAAATTGCGTTATTCTTCAAGTATATAAACATTTTGATATTTGAAAACAAAACAGAGAGGTGGATGAGGTTCTAGTGATGGCATTGTAGCTACAGAAAAATTAGTAACTTCTGAGGCGGTTAAAAGCTGAGAATAATAGATCCAAGGTGGTACATTAACAATTGCAAATAGAAATTAGATTCAAACAATGCATGCACAATTTGTAACATACTCGAAAGCCAACTCTTGGAATATTTTTAACGGTTTTAATGATTTCCCCAATATGTCAACCAGTAAGGAAGTTCTACATTGGAAAAAAATAACATGTGATTAGAAGGTATATTGGGTACTAAACAGAAACAGCACGTAGAGGATTTACACCAGTACGTAATGGGCGCACTTAAAATTATTGTGTTTATAATCATGGCGTTAGTTTTAGTTGAATTGTCAGTTTAGTAGATTTAATTGTAGACTCAATACTAAAGCAAAAAAGGAAAGGTAGTAGTTTATAGTTTACTAACAATTATGCTTAGAGGATGTGTAAGTTATACATTTGTGAGTAAAGATTACAAGGACCAATAGTAATAAACACACTGTTCAGATTACACCTCTCGCGCAAAGTATTAATTAATTCGTGACGACACGTGTTTCCGGAATACTTGGTTCCCCATTATTAAGTCGAATAACTGAATGAGCGCAAAGATAACTATAAACTAAAAACCTGCACTACTTATTCTTGTCTACCCATCCCTAATATATGTTGCACAACTTTCTTCCACACCCCAAACGCAAAATTCGGAGGACCACCCGAGTGTTCTCAAGTGTACCTACGCTTTTATTACTCCAATAAATCCATCAGCACAGAAAATGACAAGAGCGCTTTTTCCCGATTAGGAAGGTTTTTATCTTTTTAATATAAATGGATTCATAAGCATCTAGCTCGCGCGTCGAAGTTACCGATTTCGTTAGTTTTAAATTATCTATATTTATATTATGTCCGGTTTTTACCATATGTTCAGCAACGCCAGACATATCTGCTCTGTGTCGAATTACGCACACATATAGATTAAATCGGGACACGTGTCTCGGGAATACGTGGACTTCCATCATCAACTGTATAACCGAATGGCACCATGGCATACTTAATCATCCATGTTATATTCTTTTTGTTTTATTCATAAAACAGATATAGATATAGGTATATAGATATATAGAACAGATTATCATTTCCTCTCAGAGAAATTTCTACAATCAATTAATTCTTAAAATTTATAATTCAAATATTCGACCGTTATTAACTCTTTTTATACATGTTGCTGTAAGAAATAAATTTTAATTTCATTAGTTATTTAAGTGCTAAAAAAGTTCTTGTTATATATTTCATGGTTTTAGAGTCATCGACGCAATCCACGAAATGTAGTTTGACATTTAAGTCGCCCTAGTTACCTAAAACGGACGGATGGGGCGATTGGGAATCTAAGAAAGTGATGTTCTTGTACTCGTATTGAAACAGTCTATAACCCACAAAGATTAGTTTAAAGGAAATGAATTTTCGGGCTACCTGTCTTAAATCCTTGTAAGTATGAATTTTATGTACCTTTATGTTACCATGGGGCGCATTGCAAGTTTAAGTAAAAGCATTTTTGATGTTTTTCCAAAAAGAAAAGCAAAATCAAAGTTATAGTTATAGCTAGCGTCGAATAAGCACTAAAAGGACTTATTGTAGATAGAGGGTAGACCTATGTTTCTTATATTGTTGTCTGGATATAAGATGATAAATGAATGGATACTAGAGTAGAATTATTAAATTGTGCACAATTCACTTTAATATATTTGGTTAAGGTAACGGTAATACTTGCTTCAAACAATTACTGCCCTTGGTTGTGGGGGATTTGCTTTTTTCATTTCAGTTACTTAATTTTTTTTGTTATCATTGTAGTTATATATGAATTAATACAACTTGTGAAATGCAGGCAGCTTATGCATGAAACTCACATAACACTAATAAAAAATATATACGTAAACCAAAATATTTTATGCTTTTAGAAACTGATAAACTGACGTGGCGAGCTTTAGCACAGCCAATATGTCTTACGCACTTGCTTGTTATGCACAAACTGGTGCTTTTAACGGTAAATGCTATTCCTCATCTGGCAGTTTCTATGCGCAGTTCACAAAGTATTGATTTTCACGTCCTTTCCAATTCCTTATTTGCAAATTAAAACAAACAAATGGAGTTGCATTTAATAAAGTATTTTAAATAACAGGTGACAGTATTGTATATGATTAGATCTTCCCAATAGATTATACTTAATAGGTTATACTTTTATAAAATACAGCGTACATGGAGAAAAATTGATACTTATGTATATGCTTCCTTAGGAACTGCGCCTAGCATACCAAACGTATCTCATATTATCCTGATACCACTTCCGGAAATGGATGCTTTTGTTGCAATTGTTTAAAAATTCCTTCGACTTGTTCTTCTGACCTTCACCTAAATTTTGTAATATTCTTGAGAAAAGCAATTTTCCGCTTATTAAAACTTCAGGTAATATACAATGCATTTTATTATTACGTCCCCTTTGGCATGTTATCCGGATACGCGTTTACCGTATATGGAGCTTTCAGGAACTTTCACCAATTTCCCCAAGCTTTCCGAGGGAAAGCGTGCCCTGAAACTCGTTAACAGGAAACTGTTTCGTTATCCCGCAACGTTCATGTGTACCTGGTACAAATTTCCTAGAGAGAAATTTTTGCTGAATTTTCTTCGGCGGAAAATCGTATTTCAAAACAAATTTGACGTAAATTACTCTCGTTCCGCCGAGTTCAAAGGAAATCTAAATTGAAAAGCGTATTACGAAGTTTTTACGGCATTGCGAAGCGGTAAAAGCTTTCGACGAAGGCTTTATAGATAAACATTTCGGAGCGGATCTTTATCTTTATGGACATTTATATTCCTTTTTATGAGCAGCTTTTTTATGATCTTTCGAAATTCACTACCTTAGTTTATTAATTCTCAAAGAAGTGGAAGATGTGCGGTGGTGTTAATTAATTTAATTTAGATTGTGATCCTTTCAAAATAATTTATTAAAAGGTGAATGCAAAAATAAAAAAAGAAGATATATGGATTGCTATTTGTATTATGATGACATATCTGCCGCAATTTTGAAGGAATTTAAAGTTAAAGCCACTAACATACCTTGTTAACTTATCCCTTACGTTGGGAATATTTGCTGACTGTTTTAAAATTTCGGCAGTTGTACCTATTCATAAAAAGGTGGCCATCTTAATGTCTCAAATTACAGACCAATATCTTTGATATCTAATGTGGCAAAAGTGTTTGAGCGTTGCATATTAGTGCGCTAAGAGTGTTTTTTTTTTACAATGAGAATCAACATGGATTTAGGAAAAGCAAATCTACTAACACTACACTAATATCATTTTATAACATCATCTTGAATAAGATTGACAGAAAAAGGTATCCCGTTGCAATTTCCTGTGATATTAGTAAAGCTTTTGAATGCGTTCAACGTTCCAGATTGATTCAAAAACTCTATCATTACGGTATCAGAGACAATGCAACAAATTAGATTGCATCCTATCTGTCCGGGCGATTGCAGTACGCGACTCTCTCACAACACATGAACCTCTTGAATGTACGCAGCTAAAATTCAAGTTTCTTACCTGTTTTCCACGGTGTTCCGCAAGGCTCCATACTAGGCCCCTTATTGTTCAACTTGTATATTAACGACATTTTCAATTTTGTATCTGACTTACTAATATACATGTACGCAGATGATACGACTATACTTATCACAAGAGACACCTTGCATTATGCGGAAACTGCTGGTAACCACACAGTAGATCGTTTGCATCAATGGTTTTCCGCAAAGAGACTAACTTTCAATAAAGACAAAACGACTTCCACGCTCTTTCACACGAGATTGCACATACAAAACACACATTGCCATATTGATGTATACGGTAAACAACTAGAGCAACAGAGTAATATCAAATTTCTTGGTGTGCACTTACAGGACAATTTACTGTGGGCGAATCACTGTAGTGCGATAGCGGAAATGACCCATAAAAAACATATCTTTTTTAAAAATAATCTCTCTGGTCAAACGTTAACAACAGTCTATTTTGCCGAGATCCAGTCGAGATTGTCATATTGTATTCTCCTCTGGGGCTCGTCACCTTCTGCTCACACAGGTTTTTGGCCCTGAAGCAGATAATTAGAAAACTTGGCGGTTTAAGGCCAAATGAATCTTGCAGAAACACCTTCATGTCATTAGGTATCCTCACAGTTCCGTCACTCTATATGTTGGAGGCCATCAGCTATACTTATCGGCTAGTAGATACCTACGTCACCCACAAAGATATACACAATTATAACATTCGGCAGTTAGAAAACTTTTATATTCCGATTCCTAGGTGTGAATTGCAAGTCACCAGTCGAGGAGTACATTACTTAAGCAGAAAATTATTTAACCAATTGCCTTACGAACTAAAGAGCACCTCGTTAGATTTTAAACATAAGCTCAAGAACTTTTTTATACACAAGAGCTACTTCAGAATTCAGATATTTTTAGCTTGAGAACTTGCACAACCTACTTCAGATAACCTTTTATTGTTATTATCTTCTTTATAATAATTAATTGTGTTAGTTTAGTTTAGCTTTGTTTAGTTTAATTAGATTTCTTATTTAATTTAATTTAACATAATTATTTTCTGTTTTCTTTTGTCCTTTGGTTTGCTTTTTGTTATTGACTGATTTTGTAACTTATAGTTCTACAGATCAATAAAATTTCATATTTGTGTTCGTATTTATATTCGTATTTAAAAGAGAAACGTGATTTGAAGCGTAATTTCCATCAATATTTAGTATTATTGGATTAGCTGCAACTTATTCTTGACTACTACTAACTCAAAGACTATATAATTCCATTAGCACACATTTGTAACGTACTGATGAAACATTAGTTGCCTCCTAGCTACGGCCATACGATGCATGCGTTTGTGAGGATCCTATACCGATGCTGAACACGTTATTTGACGTCCAAGAAATAGACCTATAATTGTTTAATTGATGAGGCTATCCATACATCACCTTTCGAAATTAATTGTTCCATTTACTTTCAGTCCATGTGATTAAATGCGTGCATATACATATGTATGCATGCGTCTACAAATGTGTATTTGATGACGCGATAATATATTCAAGCCTCGTACATTTACTACCATTTTTTTTGTTGTTCGGCCGTGTTTAATTATTTAAATTTCCTACACAATGATTGTATGAAAAAGCCATAGATATCTAATGAAGCGTACGTGCTCATTAAAATGGTCAATACGTGCTTTCGTGAGTAAATTATTTTCTTTTAGTGCAGTGATCCTCAGGCCAATAACTTCGGCTTTGCAAGTGTCACCTTTATACTGTTTGTGGTTTTGACAATATAAGTTTATATACTAGGAAGTCTGGGTATATATAACTTATCGTGTAAAAATTTTTATCAAACAGTTTTGGAAGGCGCCGTTAGGTAACTGGTAATTCCAAATTATGAATTTCCTAATAATAGACTGACATAAATTAAGCATTCCTTATTTCTTCTGTTAATATATTTAGTAATTTTGGCTTTAGAAGTTGTGTCTTTTTGAATAAGCTAAAATTAGCTTTAGTAAGCCTATGTATTTTCTAAATTGTTATGTACTAGTTATGTACGCAAAAGTAGAGAAAACTTCTTCTCAAGAAAATTATTCTACAGTGTGGTACATAAACAACAGATTTAACCCTGGGCCTTATACAAAAGTTAATAATTTTTGAGAAGCGCACGACTATATTGATATTTATGAGGGATGCCTTTTATATTTCGGGAATAGGCGTTCCAGGTGCTGCCACCTGACAACTGACTATCGTAACCTGACTATCGTAAATTTAGGCCTTTCTGATGGTATGCTTACTCAGAACATTTTGACGTACAAGCGATATTTGTGTTACTTACAGCGACTTAAAAAAATCATCTTGGCCAAAACATGGAATTGATATTTGACATTTTCGTGTCATTATTTTGTACAAATTTCGACGCGGATTATCTCAACAACAGTGCATCTATGAACTTAATTCGACATTTAGCAATGAAGCACCATCAAAAACTAGTGTATATCGGTAGTACGTCGAATTCAATCGTGGCCGTGCTTCACTCACTGCCGAATTTCGTGAAGGTCGTTCAAAATCAGTTAATGTTCCGAAAAGCATTGATACTGTGCGTGAACTGATATTGCAAGATCGGCATATGACGTATCGTCAGATTGAGGTATCCTTAGGCACTAGTGGGAGCAGCATATATTCAATATTGCATCAACATTTGGCCGTCAAAAAAATTGTTCGCGTTGGATTCCACATTAATTGACAATCGGTCAAAAAAAAGGGTCGTGTGGATAGAACAATCACGACAATTCAAAACATGTCTATGACATCGTAACAGGTTACTGTAACGGTACTATTACAATAAATTTAAATATAATCCTGTCATTTAATCAAAATACAAAATCAATTTAATTTCTGTCAGCTTCGATAACGGTTTATTGAATTGACATGAGCACT
>JARFOC010020491.1:0-10163 GCA_031763485.1 Osmoderma eremita
ATGGCAACTTAGTTGCCGAAATACGTATACAGAGTTCTTTACTCAACAAGGTGGTAAGGGGTATTTTTAACTTAAACCTCAAAATTACATTTGCTAAAATACGTTTAAGTTTTAAGTTTACAAAAAAACTTCAATAAATGCAGGATTTTTCCTTAAAAATTTACAATACAATAAATATACTGTAATAAAACGCAGCAATGGTGCATCCCCAAACTACTGTGTGCAACTTATCAATTTCTCTGAAAATTTGTTGAATACATTGAACTTGTAGATAGCGTGCAATAAACTTAAAGAAAGTTGCCTGTAAATATGTGAAATAAGAGCAGTGCCAAATGATTGAACACAATAATACAACTATAAAACTACATATTTTTAATACATTATTTATGATTAAAACAAGAGAAAGCAGACAATGTAATAAAAGCGACAATGGAAAGAAGACATCTTTTTTGGTCACATACAGTATATTGCAAAAATAAACATGTATATATTTTGAGTACAATTGTAAATGTTTGTGCCCACCTGGCACGATGTAAAACGAAACACACCTGATGAATAAACTGCGTTTTAGGCTGGCGCCCTCATGAAGACTCGGTGATTAATTTATGCAGATGAGTACCGCTCGCTACAGGTGTTCGATTTTCCAGATTATTTTCGCCGTTCGATAACCATTAGCGAAGCTACGCAAATGGAAAACCTAACTACGCTTTCAGAACACGCAGAGAAATGTTTGAGCGTGTGCACTCCGACATACAATACTATAAAATTTTGCAAAAAAGGTTTTTTTCGCGCTGATAAAGAGACGGCCGAATTGATATGCGGATACGCACTCAACTCAATGATAGAGACGAATTAATAAAAAAATAACAGGGACGCTTTACACTGTAACAATCGTTTTATTATCTCCCGGCGCTGTAGCAACACGACGACCGACGCAGTCTGAAATTAAACGAATGGTTCTAATTATTCTTTACGCCATATTTTTTATTCGTTTGTTATTCGACCTCTTTTACAGAAAAAAGTACGTATTGCAAAGTATACAACGGGATGTTGTTATATCATCCCTGCTGTATCTAGGCAGTGAATCCACAAAAAAGTATGTTATAAAAAGTCGTTTATCGAATTACGTTTACAGAAATTTATATGAAAAAAGTTTGAAACTTTTAAAAATCTTTATTAATACCTTTGACACTAACTTTTAAACTCTTTTTATAAGGTAATTTATTTAGCACGTTAATAATTTAAAACCCTGCTAAGATGTACACTGCTTTGCAGAAGTAATGTCTCCCCCATTAACAGCGAAAATATGAAATCTACTCTCGTAATAGAACGGCACCTAGCTCGGGCGTTTTCGGTTAGAAGCACAAAAAGTCGTTTGAAATGCAACTGTTTACTTTACAGAAAGACATTAATGATAAGGGTGTTTATGAAACCATTTAATATGCCCTTTTTTGGGCGCTGTTCAATAGATATTTTGTCCTGTTTCTTCGTGGCAGTTGTTTCGATTATATATATTTGTAATCTTTTTCAAATTAAAACTAAAATTAGAACAAAATTGTTAACATTTTTTTTACAATCTTTTATTCTATTTTAATTTTATTATAAAAGCGGTAAGATATTGAACTATGGTCCAGAAAGGTATAACAAAGTAGCATACCTTTATTTTAATTTTAATAAATCATTTTGTAAATATTTATTGTAACAGAAAAATAAACGAAAATGTAGGGCCAGTTTAATTTATTACATGGATGACAGCATCCAGAGCAGCCTACTAGTACGAAGAGAAACAATAAATGATACCGTTTAGTTATTGAATTTTTAATTAGCGTATATTTCATAATAATGGTTATCCCAAACACTTGATTAATAAGTTGATTTATAGCTCCAGTTTCTTTGATGGGCAAACGGATAAAGTTATCTCACTATTTAAAACCTATAATAACTGCTAAATATAATACCAACTCTATTATAATCTTTTCACAAAAACAAAAGATAAAGTTGACTTAATGTTTAATAGCTACTGAATTTATTGCATTCCTTGTAAAGATTGTCAAGGATGTTACATCGGCCAAACGGGACAAACCTTAAAACAAAGAATTACACAGCATAAGAGTAATTGCCGTATCGGAAAAAATTCTTGTCTCGTGTCTTCGAGACCATATTGCGACCAAACTGTAAATTTTTCAGCGATAATTACGATATGAGTTGAAAGACCGAGGATTATACTTTCAAATAATAAGCCACTTGAATCTTGAAATTTAAGAATGTCGAAAAAACTTTTTTTTATATGTAAGGCTACAAAAACAATTTTTTACTAGTTTGAGGATATCTCAAAATCGGTTACAGTTAAGTATAAGGAAACCTTAACATTTTGTACTTAGAACAACGTTTAGAATCAGCATTTACAATGGAAATTAAACCTTTCCTTTTAAAATAACGAGAATGCCGACTAGTTTGAGTAAGAAGATCCGTATTTCTAACTGAAAACGTCCGAGCTGGGTGCCGTGCTGTTGAGAGAGTAGGTTTGATATTTTCAGCGTTAATGGGGGAGTGTGCCTCAAATAAATGCATATTCTGACTAAATTGTTTTGAAATTCATACGAGAACTACAACTTGTCAAATCTGTTTCATCTTCTACTGTGTCCAAGATTCACATGTTTTGCCTCTCTAATTTCTATAATTATAACATTTTCCACTTATAAGATAATTACCACTGTTTCTTATAATTTGTTTTAATTATAGGGTGAGTAATTAATAACGCATTCCCGAAACATATGTCCCGAATTAAGTAAGTAATTGTGAGGGAGGAATAATCCCATGCAGTGTGTTTATTGTGCTGCCCCACAGTCCTTGCAATCTTTACTAGTGTGTTTATATAAAAAGCATATAAAAGAAATTAAATATTCTTTGATTTAGCAACATTATGAAGTATCATACAGTTCGATATACAAAACCGTGAAAGAATTCAATTATAAGCCATACAAAATACAAAACACCAAGGGTTTTTCGAGGAACACAACTAAACCCAATAGATTTTTGCGAAACAATACTTAATTTGTTAAATGAAAACGTAGAAATTCTGAATTAAACACCTTTTACTGACGAAGCTACCTTTTTTTTTGTCTTAATTGACAATTAGAATAAAATAATTTCTTCATCCAAAGTTGAAATTTCACACTTCATTAAAAACATAACTAAATTCTATTATATCGTGATATTTTAACTTAACTTATCCTACATTTATCAATTGAAAAATACGAAATTTCCTTTCCATTAATCCATTAGTTATTGATCCGCTACAAATCCCCATGTACAAAACCTTCCAGGAATGCAGTACCCTCAAAAGATCAGCTGATTTGCATCCAAACTATTGCTTTCTTTGGGGTTATCTGGAAAGCAAAGTTTATAATAACCTGCAAATACGTAATTTGGACGAACTGAAAGCCAGTGCACGTACTGCATGTTATAGAATAAACCCAAGAATTCCCTTGAAAGGAGAACACTTAGAAAACTTACTGTGAAATTAGACTTCACCTTTGTTATGTTGTTTTGTTTGTCTTAATTAATTGTTAGAATAAAATAATTTCCGCATTCCAAGAAATTTTGCACTTTCTTTGTTAAAAACATAATCAAATTCTTGACAGCTCTGTTTTGCCAACACACAATATTTCCGTACCAAATTCCACTTTACCTTCGTAATTAATTTTAACAGCTTCGTAGCAGATTTAAAATTTTCATGGTATGCTGGAAATTTTTCGTTAGAAAAAATTAATTATAGTAGATCCTTTAAAAGCCAGAGATAATTAATTAATAATTGTGGCGTAATTGCACTGGCTACAAGTCTACACTGACGACTATTTAACGTATAACTCGTTGCCTACTAAGTCGCTTAACGTTACCGGTAGGAAATACCTAATGTACAAAAAAAAGCACGGTATAGGTACGCGGAATATTTGCAAAGTTCCGAGAATTATTTAAAATTTAGATTTTGTTCATTTTCATTCTGTAGAATCGCCTGAACTTTTATTCATATAACATTGTAACTTTTCGATATAGGTACTGAATAGCATCAACCAACGCCGTTGGTAAAATCCCCCAGAAATTACCCACGCGTTATCTTACTTTATTATTAATTTAGAACAACCCCAAATTTTTATAACAGTATCTTTAGACAAATTTTCTTTACTTACGTTAGTGACATTCTGTTCGCATGAATACCAAATCTAGTTACAGCCAACAGAAATAGAGTTGGTGTTCCCTTAAAGCTGCCTCACACCACTTCATTGATCTACCCCTTTGATGTCTGGAACATTTTTAAATTAAAATTGCCTTTCCCAGCCCACTGCAAAAGATTAAAGAGTTCACTTATCCCTCTTGACGTTATTTCAAGTTACTGGAACTAATTTCAATTTACCCCGAGGCATAATTAAAACATCCAGGACTGTTGCAATAACTAAATCTTCATTGCAAATGTCCAGGCTTCTAGTTCAAGTAGTACATATGTACATATGTCTTTTTCTGTTCGAGTAGAATCGTAATTGTTTTGGACTTTCAATAACGTAATAGAATGCGTATAAGCTGTAGTAATAGTGACAGATAGAAGCTTATTAATTTATTTCGACAGAAGCCCGGGTTGGTATCGATAGAATCCGGGCCGAAATAAATTGAGATTGAATCACGCATTGGACCTATCCGTGTCTGAAATAAGGTTATATCCGGTGACTGAGCGATACATGGGATATTTTGACGAACCTGGAAATACGATTTCATCTCGAATGGAATGGAATTCGTTTTGGATTGAATACTTTTTCTTTAACATGGAATATATGTGTGTCCCTATATACTACTGTGTGTTTCATTTATTAGGGATTTACGAGAACGATGACGAGCCGTGATTTTGGGATCTTACATTTCGTTAAATACATTTGAAAGTTGTGATCAATTTTTTTGGAAAATTGACTATGATGTATTGAATGAAATTATTGTTTCAATCAGATGGTTTCTGAAAAACTAATCTATACACGTACGCCGACATCGGAACGGGGGCTTGTATTGTGAATAGCAATCGCGCATTCGAGTCTCACTGGCAAGAGATATGCAGTCGCTGTATATCACAAACCGGGCAAGGGTACGCGCGCATGTCCACTCAATCACGTGATACTACGTAAATTTTCTCTGCTCTCAGATTACGGTAAAAAGTACAGTTTCTTATATTCATTTTGTAGCTGCTATGCAATGCTGGAGAACGAAAAAGTAATGATAAGTAGGAAAATAAATAACGATTCTTATTAAATTAAACAAGGGAAAAATAAGCAATTATACAAAATAAATTGAAATTCTAACAATGTTACTTTATGGAAGGTACCCCCATCGGCGGGCAAAAAATAGCCAAGTCTATCTTAAAACTACCGCCTCACTGTCTCGAAATTTCTAGGGTTTACTGTAGCAAAAATTCCCAACAGTTCTACTTGCAACTGTTGCAAGCTCCCTATTGTTGCAAAACTGTAAAGATTTTGTTTGACATAACCCCACAGAAAAAAAAGATAGATATAAGATTTCGTCTGCAATTTGTCGGCTAGAGCAAGGTTCGCCCATTTCAACTAACGAACAAACTCTCACTTTTCTCTCCTCCGGCTTGGGAGGTATTAGAGGGTTTGAGGCTTTTCGTCTATTTGTTGGCATTTACAGCAAAATTGCCCACCACACAGCCAAGTTTCCTAAATGCTTTGACGATCCTTTCAATCGTCAAATGCGAAGGAATAGGACGATCCACGTACTCTACGGCAAATAGATCGACCGTGCTTTAGTAGGAATATCTAGCAAAATACCACGTCTTGATTTGTAACTGCTATGCGGTTGTATAAACTAACATAGTGTATCCGAAATCGCCAATCACTTGTTAGAACTTTGCGTGCACAGAGACAGATACAAAATGATTCAGATAGGCATGCTGCGTGCTAGGGCGAGACTGGCTGGCAGGGATAAATGCAAATATGCCAGATCGCGCTACGTACAATATACCTCGCACCCCGGCGAGAGCTGAGAATACGTGTATAGATGTATATCTAACTATATTTCTTGAAGTCCCCCAGAAGTTATTGAAACACATTTAACAGAAATATACCTACACATTTTGTTTTTCACATCATTATTTTGGAACATGTAAAAATGCGATTAAAACATTACACCGTTTCAACAGCTTTATAAAATTAGAAACGTATAAGAAATAATAGATATAAATACAGACGTAAAAGTAATAATACTAAATTCCTATTTCGCTCGTAACTAAAACCAAGAGAAACTTATTTGAAGTTTATGCGCCGCGTCTCAGGAGAGAGCATTGTAGTGTGTACGTATTGTCTGCCCCGATATTGTGTCACTGCAGTTTGTACACCTCACTCTTATTATTTGGCAGGTATCATAAGCGCACTTGGAAACTTTTGCGACAGCTGTGTAATAAATCCCTGAACAAAACAGCAAAGATAAACATCGGAAACCACATACATGTATAATAAACACAGCTCGACGTGTTTTATGGGATGATTCATTTTTAACAGGGTCGGCCGTAGGTGTAAATGTACATTTATATCAGCATCCCCTGTGCCTGCTTTAGTGTGTATTAGACAATGGTAGCGTATCTCGCTGGATAAATTTGGCGCAATATTCGAGTACATATTTCTCGTAGTTAGGTACTTATACCTAGTACCTAACTACGAGAAATATGAAATATGTATTATTAAATCTGTTTAGTTTTGGCATTTTGGTAATTCTTTATTTTCTTGTAATTTCTACTTTTGTTTTAAAATATTTTTACTGGGAAGATTTTTGTGTTTATTTGCACAATAAACTTTTGAGTTAAAATTTCCATCCCCATTTTATCTTTTTTATTCTTTCTCAACATGCAAACTACAAACCAACGGCAGAAAAAGCATTTTTTGTGAATACAACGGTGAATTGAAGATCACACTAAAAATAGGAGACAAATTTGTTACCTCCTATTTTTTGGTGTAAATTTACTTTGTGTGTGAAAATTACCGCATATCAGTTTAAAATTACCTGCCACTTTGAAATTCCATTTTATTAAGTTTTCCTCCGTGGATTTTACACCTCATGAGGATTTCAACGATGAAATTTCTCTGGTAATAGAATATTACCGACATAATCTCCAACAATTTAGACATATACTACATGTTGCAAGTGCCACACTTTGGGATCTCTACATTTTAGTCACCTCCACCAAATAAAATAAATACTGAAGTATATATAAAATATACTAAAAAAATATATAAATATACCTGTGAGATCACACAACACGTCTGAATGTATAGTTCCAGGCATTCCTCACGTATAACTGTTTCGGACTCACCTAGTCCTCATCAGTGCACGTCGGAGGATGCCTGTCGCTCGTTCAATATTCCGTATCGTTAACCGAACGTTAGCACATGTCTTGAAGGAAAATCCCAGAGACATCTAACGCTCAGCCGCGGATTCATGGAACAATCTCAAACGCGGTAACTGAGTTACCAGTCAGCTGAGATCCGTATTAGCGTGTGATCTTATCGGCGTCGAATGACTATAAATATATTTTATATATACTTCATTTTTTGAACGTACGTGCCGGCTATTGGCAGAAGTCTTCTTTCTTTGAAAATAAATACTATTGACCACTTTAACATTTTGCTTTAAGAGATCAACTTCATTTGTGAATTAGGTAAACACAAAACGATGGAATGCAATTTACCATATTATTATATTTTACTAAACCAAATATTTATAATTACATCTTCAATGTACCTATTCACCTTTATTTCTTGATATATTCTTCTTTCTTTTAATTATTCCCAAATAACCTAAAAAAATTACCTAAAACAGATATTACAATGGATTTAAGGTTAGGTGTGAATATTATACATATACCAAAAGGCATACAAATAAACTACTAATCATCGTTACATATACCTGTAATAAGAATACAATAAACTTACTTGCCAATATGCCCAAATCTTTTACACTAGTAAAAACTATCAAGGGAAATACAGAAATACCAGGTAACACACGCTGCGCGCAAGTTATTGTTGTATAAGGAGAAAACATGTAACATAAGGACCATCTTGGCGAAGTGTGTTTTTTTTTCTAACATACGTATCTATACAGATATATGTATAATAGGGATGCGTTTTAATACAATTTCTGTGCACGTAAATTGTTATTTGTTAAGTAAATACCAACACGTATGTAAAATACACTGTTGCGTATATCTGTGTTTGGGTCAGAATCATTTGCACCACTACTAGGTATATTTTTTATACATATATACATATGCATTTGGTAAAAAATCCAAGAGTTTAGGCAAATAGAAACTGTGTTTCTAAAGAATGGCAGAAATCATAATGGGAGTAATTCATAATTCATGTGTCTTGTAATAACTATTTTAGTTAATTTTTCTACCGAAAAACCACAAAAGTAAGTAAAAATTACATTTATGAGAGAAATGTACACTATGAGGGACTATTAATATTAATAAAAAACCAAAAAATCCGGGATATTTTAAACTTTATAAGGGTAAATTTCTATGACAGAAGTGTGTTTAAATTGTTTTTAGGGTTCGTTTACTTCAAATTTCGGGTAATATTCAAGGATTTTTCAGGTACAATTACAGATTTCCCGAAATTTCTTGCAGCGTAATCAAACCCATCCTTACATTCCTATTTTTTTATTTAGAATGAATTCTTCAAAATAAACTCTCTATTGCTACATAAATAAAAAGGTACATCGTCCTGCTCTGTCAAGACAAACATTAAGCTGAATAATAAAATGTTAAAAGGCATTAAAAAGAAACGTTTCTAAATAACGACGCTCAGGTTAAATGAAGGCTCCAACTTCGCATTTTACGCGTCATCAATTTTCACCGTTCTTCTATTAATCTCCCACTCTAAATTTCTGCTGTATTTTCCGTTTTATTACGACAGCAAATGATGTCATGTGATGAGTTTTGAACATGAATGCTTTCAAGAAAATGTTCCCGATTCAGAATCTCGAAATTGAATTAAACTTAGCAGGTTTATAGATTCAGTGGAAGTACATATGCGAAAAAACATTTTTCATTTCGGGTTTGGAAAAGCTCTCTAATTTTCAGTGACCCAAAACCGTTTGCTTGCGGAAACGGGAAACGGTGTTTCATATTCTTCTGCTAGATCTATAAATCAGCAAAATTGTATTCAATTCCGGTTTTTGAGCGATTCCTTGTCAGACCTATAGAAGGAAATGAATTTTGTGTTGAATAGCGCTACGTTCAAATGTTGTTACGTAGCGCATATATTCCAAAAGATCATACAGAGTCATATGGGAACATAACTCATTGTGATAACGAGGGATGTCCGGTTACTAAGGTAAGTTTGCGCGACACACCGCCTATGTCGATCCGATCAGGTTGAAACTTGGAAGCATTTTAGATGTGCATATGTACTGTATAGGTGGCTATAGTCATTGCCTTAGGTTCAGCACAACGCGTGCAGTGACAGCCGCACAATGTCAGTTCCGATCGAAACATACTCCAAGTTTGAAGTGCGAACGGTCATTCGTTTCTTGTATGAAAATAATGCAATACCTACTGAACTTCATAAAAAAATGCTGGAGACTTACGGAGAAGGCGTTATGAGTCGAAAACAAGTTAGTGTTTGGTGTAAGCAGTTCAAAAGTGGACGTACAGCTCTAACGATGATCCCGAAGATGTGCCAAAAAAACCGTCAACAACGAAAAAGGATGAGAATCAATTACAGGTCGATACGCTGATTCGAGAGGATCGTCGGCTGAAAATACGGGAAATTGCTCTACTGATCGGCATTCCTAAAAGCTCTATTAATGAAATCGTATCTGAATTAGGCTATCGAAAAGTGTCCGCGAAGTAGGTACCAAAACTGTTGACCGACCAACACATAATGCAACGAATGGCAACGGCAATGGAGCTTCTAACGCGCTATCGTCCGGAAAACGGATTTCTAGAGTCTATAGTTACAGAGGACGTAACGTGGGTAGGGGAGACCGGGGACAAAAGTAACACGTTACGAAAGTAACAATCCTTCTATAAATCGTTTTGAAGAGTAGTTATAATGGCTATACAATGCAAACGTAGGCTCTCTCTCGCCTGAACTAGTCGTCATACA
>JARFOC010020502.1:0-10163 GCA_031763485.1 Osmoderma eremita
TCACTCATCGAGGTGGTAAGGGTATTTTTTATTTTTTACTATTTCAAGCCACCGTATCCTATTTTGTATTTTATATTAATATATAACTAAACAAAATAAAAAAATAAACACAATCACTTACTAGTAAATAATTACGCTATCACTATACTATACACATAAGAATATTATATTTGTAACAAAAGGATATCAATGAAAATGGAACAGAAATACGAGGCCAAATTATCGTTGAAAACAGTATTCTCTATGGCGATAGATGTAATATCTTTGTCAAATTTAATTTTCATTATGAAATGTTAATACTATTATTATTATTATTTTTAAATTCCATTTTTATTTGTTTATTGAATGTTTTAATGTTTCTTGAGTTGTAACCTGAAATGAATAAAATAAGTAAATAAAATTATTATTATAGCTGAATTTGTGAACTGTCTAAAATAATTTTTGAAAACTTTTGCTTAAATTTGTACGTATATAATCTCTTTAAAGTTACAAAAACGCAGATCAACTTGTACCAAAATGCTGGTTATTTTGCATTAACTTATTTTATATAGCTGCGATTTCAATAAAATATTTATATTACTTCATTGCATATATGCGTGTACTGATGATCGCAACACCTTAACGATATTTTTATTAATAAATGATCTCAATCGGTTATATAAATATTACATAAACTAAACTAGGCGAAACATGTAGGATTATTATAAAGGAAACATGTTTCTGTTATTCGCACGATTCTCTTTTTAAGTGCGAAATGGCAGGTAAAACAAAAATGCCCCGTAAAAAATACCAGAAAGAGAGCGGCTACCCTCTTGAAAGACTTGAAGATCGGACGCAGAGCATCGTGCACCAACGGAGGGCCAATACGTCTACCAGAATTTCGATTCTGTGTTAAACCGACACTAGAAGGCATATAAGCTTCGCCCGTTTCTAGGGAAGAGTTTATTCTTCGTAAGTGTTGTGCACAGTGAACATCGTATAACAGTGCCGGGATTACTATTAGAAGGACACGCGCGCGTATTTCATCTATTGTTACGGACTATTTACTTCTCTATCTACGACAATAGCAATAGTTTTCGTGCTTTTTTAATAACACTTTAATATATAGGATGGAGTTTCTCAGCAGGCGACGTTTACTGTGAGTACATTTACAGTTCTTGCATGTTTTGCGCTGATTTAAATATTTAAATTCGGCGGGTGATAGATCGCATCATTTTGCCGCGATAGTGAAAGTTTCGAGCACGCGAAATTCGGTAATATGCAAAATTATATAAACAGTCAAAGTTTGCCATTTCATCTTTCGAAATCGTGGAATTTTAATTAAAATTTATGTTGTTTCAATCGAGTTTGGATGCCGTGAAGTAACCAGAGGGCAAGCAAATAGATTTACCTTTGGTTTGCCTTGCGTTTAAAATTTATCTTTTATATTAGCATTAATTTCGACTGTGGAGAACTTGTTGCATTGGCCGTTCGCGACTCGAATAGGTGAATGTCGTTTTCTATTATATTTTAGGTTTTAAACCGTTTAATTGGCAATTATCGCGAATAAATAAATCACGTTACCAAATAAAATTTAATGATGTTTGGCTAAAATGAAAATTATGAAATACAGTGAATAAAATGAACGTTACATTAAAAAGAAATAAATAAAGTATTAAGATATTTTGATTTTATTCACAGGTTGTTTGTCAATTGAGAATAAGTTTGCTTAAGTATTTGTTATAAGTTCTCCCAATAACACTAATATATGAATCAGTTAACAGATCTTATAGTCAATACTCGCAATTACATTTTTTACTGATTAACTTAAATTAATATTTAAGTAATATTTTTCTCTGCCTATACACTTTTATAAAGTATGTTAGGTAAGGTATATTATTTACACACAAGTTTTTAATAATTTACAAAATATATAAAGATCATTTCCGGTGCTTAATGTGACTATTTCGCTTAATGTTTTGAACTTTGTAATTTGTATAGAACTTTGGTGAAGTTATTTGAGTGTGTCACTGATTCGACCAATATCCTAAACGCATAGTGCCTATTTTAGGGCGGTTTTACTAGAGATGTATACATAGAAGTAGGTATGTTCCGAGAAACCGTAATGTTAGCTTAACAGATTGTGCTTTGTCGTTTCCTCGTTGTTCAATTAAACATACTCTCATGTCGTGAAATACATGGGCACGGGTTAACCGTTAGAAAATTTGGATTACCTTTCTTTCATTTAGTAAATTGTAACTTAAAGCTGTGTAAAACTATTGCCATTAATAAATCTATTCAGACAGCTGCGTTTTCATAAATTTGATTGAATAATTTCAACCTGAATAGAAAAATATCACAATCATTCAGTACCCAAAATGAAAAGAAATAACTATGATTGTGTGCGTAACCGTAATAATTAGGGATATGGCATTTTTGTACGCGGCAAGGGGAAGACGTGAGTTGCACTGCCGCATCAATGGAAGGGTATTTCGATATTCGTATTTATTTTCTACAAACTGCAATCACTGTGATCAGTACAATTATGTATTGCTAGGTTGTGGATTAATTTCCTTTAAATAATTATTAACACACTGTTGACATTCTTCGATATCCATATTTTACGTATTTATTAATTACGAGAAATCTTAACTTTTCCATCCATGTATGTCCGTGGCTGTCTGAGTAAATATTATTACTATTATAGCTTTTTGTCGGTCTCTTGTATTCGCCCGTACGGAAACGTCCGACCCCTATTAATAATTTACATCAACTTGAACATCGTACGTATATACTACAATGATTCTACAAAGTAACGAAACCCACGTGATCTCTAATATAACATGACGTAAATTATAAGTTGGCAACGAATTAAATACTCCTAATATTTCTGCTTAGAACGCTAAAAACCTAACCTATCAAATTTTATCTGTCAATATATATATACATGAAAATCTGTACAGGAATTTTATTTTTGAGTATTACCATGCTACTAACTGAGTTGCATACCTAAGAGGTGTCACGTGGCTGTCATTATTTTGTAGATTCAGTGTACATAGGGTTGTTGCATACAAAAATATACCTGGATGTCGCAATAGAATGAATTTTATAAATTCCATTCTAATAAAACAATTTACAGTATATTGCAATATGTGAAATGTGATTTCTGATTATCGCCAATGTCAAAATGTGACACAACTGCACACATGATTTTAAATTTCTTTATAAATGTTAGACCGTTCGATGTGTTACAGCCGATTGATGTAACTAAAGCTGGTTTTACATTTGTCAATTTCTTAATCAATAACTAGAACTTGAAGGTCTTGGTATGAATTGACAGTTTTACCCTTGTCAATTTCTAGTGCAATTGTATGTTCAATTTCTAGTTGTTCTAGTTGTCTTCAAGTTTTATATGATGGGAAACCGTTTTACATCTGTCAAGAAATTGATCAAGTTCTAGAAATCGATATACTTAGAACATGTTCTGTTTTTGCTTCAATTTTGTAGCAGCTTTCGCATTTGGTATCCTGAAATAATTGACGTTGCATCTCTGTTGTAATAATGTTTGCACCTAGTATTTCTATATTCTATATATTTGATAATTTATGCCCAGTGATTATCTTTTCCTATTCAGTACGTAATTCTGCAGTAAATGTTTTGTTTTATGTTATGTGTAACTTGCTACAAGAGCATATTATATACCATCAACACCACATCAATAATAATATCCCTGCGACAGTAAAGAGGTGCCACCCCTTACATTACAAAAAGATATCAACCTATTCTATATTTTAGACTTCAATCTCTATTTTTTTGGCAAGTGTAAAACAAGTTCTAGTTTAAAAACTAGAAATTGATCAATTTAAAGATCTAAACATTGATCAAGAAATTGATAAGGGTAAAACCAGCTTAAGCAACTTTTGAAAAATAATATGACATGTAAGAAATTTGATAGATTAACAATATGGGATATATGAAAATTAAATTACGAATGTAAAAATCCCAATTAGAATTTTGGAAATGGTAATAATAATTTGCTCTACAGGCCGTGAAGGCCTAGGGCTAATAAAATACTAATATTAAAAACTTTCTTGAAGTTCCCTACCGATTATATTTCTCCATTATCCTCTGTTCTCCGCCATCTCCTTCCAATTTCTTATTTTCATTTTTTAGATCTTCTTCCGTCTTATTCAGCTCTCCCTTGATCCCCCTTTCTTCTATTGGTTTTTCCCTCTGGGAGCCGTCTGACTTAAGTCTCCGGAAACACTTCAGCCTCTTCAGATCTATATAATCCTCTTGGTTCATTTTTGGTTTCCCAAAGATGGCCTCACTTCTTGGGTCTAAGGCCTTGCAGTCACATAAAACGTGGTATGCAGTCTGTTTGCTCCTTCACATAGTGTGCAAAGGGCTAACTTTGGTAACCTTTCTCTGTTTAGTCTATCTACGTGCACCAGCCATATTATTCTTTGAGCTCTGGCATTCGCTACAATATTGGGGCTGTCATACGCGTCTTCTATTTCTAGGTTTGCTCGCCTTTTCCATCCTTCATCGGCTCTTACTTCTTCATATATTGCCCGGAGCATTTTCCTTTCCCATATTTTTATGTAATGTTCCACCCTCCCTCCGTTCGATCTTTCTTCACCCCTTTCTTCCTAAACTCCAAATATCCAGTTCCCCTTCTCCTCTTTATTCAGCTTTTATATATTCTAACTTGATGTGGACCACACTCATTGCCTTAATTATTTTGTTAATTTGTAAAAATCTGCCAAACCTTTCATTTGTTACGTGTTACGTGTGAGAATGTGTTGTGATTTTACAATGCATTTAAAAATAAAATATTCTTGTATTTCGCAACATTAATCAGTCCCATTATCTGCCCCTGGCTGGACTTAGGTCCGGTTTCATAACCGAATTAATTGGAATATTAACTCTAATTCTGGATTAAATTTAATATTCTAGTTTCATAATCCGCAGCTAACTAGTAACTCTCCGTTAGTACTAATGGCACAAAAAAGGGCAGTTATTTAATGGTCCGTTAAGGATAATCTCTTTGTGCTTGTCAGTTACAAAATATAAGTTTTGAAAGGTGAATTTTTTTTAATCAAGATATTTTAAGATCTAGGAATATTTATCGATTCATATTTTTCACTATAAGATAAAATAAAACACAAAACTTAAAATTTACTTGGGTTTTAGATTCTCATATATTTTCAATAAAAAATGTTCACATAGCAAATTCTTAAAAAACAAATTGAATTCTTTATCGTCAGGCTGGTCTAATCTATTATATTATTAATCGCAAATTCTTTGAAAATTTTAAGTATATTTGCAAAGTAACTGAAATTTACACTGCTATTAGTATCTTAATATATGAATTACTTTAATTTCTTAGCCAACTTAATCGACATGAATTTTTAAAATTATCAATTTCTGTTTGATATATAAATTAAATACAAATTCGGGAGTTGGTTGACGATGGGAGCGCACGCGCTCTCGAAACATGTACTGAATTTTGTAAATCGATTTGTGGTGTGGAATTCCTGATGGTGTGTATTAATAAATTGAAGTTCCTCGTGAAGAATTGAAACAATCCAACACTGATTGTGTTTTTTTGAAATACCTACAACGAACGTAACAGCATTTATAAAGAAGAAGAATCCACGATGAGTAGTGAAATAGAAAATTCTCTTTGCGAGATTCATTCCCCTTTTTATTTACACAGAAAATTAGTTTCTCATGAAATACTTATCTAATGTTGCGTCTAATAAGAAAAGTTAGGTTGATATTCGTTAAACATTGAAACAGCAAGATGGTAACTTAAACCATGTAAAAATGTTAGGGGAAGCGAATTCAGAATTGCCACCCATCACTGTCATTCCTTTAATTGTGGCATTAGCTAACAAATTGATATCCATACATTATGAAACGCATGCTATGTTAGTGCAGCTTTAACTTTAATTCTCAATTAGGTAATTCTCTGTTAGAGATGTCATTATGAAACCGGCTCTTAGAATATTATTTATTCGGCGGTTGTGTAGAGTCCTAC
Source organism: Osmoderma eremita (assembly GCA_031763485.1). Taxonomy (NCBI): domain Eukaryota; kingdom Metazoa; phylum Arthropoda; class Insecta; order Coleoptera; family Scarabaeidae; genus Osmoderma; species Osmoderma eremita. Next base: position 6,026 of record JARFOC010020502.1, read on the forward strand.
ATTAAGATCCATTAGGGAGATATAACTTAATTTAGTTTGCAACCAATAATACACACAAATAATCCTAAATCAAAAAGAAAGTAGTCAATGTCACGCAAACTAAGTATAGAAAAATCTGATAATAATAAAAAATTAACAACAAAACAGAATGTGCTGGGAAAGGTCATAATATTATTTAATTTATATTTCAACAATAAGCAGTGTGCAATTACCTTTCTTGTAAAACCACTTCGCAACTCTATTCAATAAGTCCATTTGAAAATTTATCACTTTAATTGTTATCCGGCCAATTTTTAATAGGTAAATTTTTCAAAGGTATGTTTTGCTTTATTTTTTTCTATTTTACTACCAGTCGTCCTAGAAATTAGTTGTTTTGTGGACCTGATTTCATTTAATCTTATTAACTTTATATTTAGAATGTTGTTGTAGTATATTATCGACTACCAAATTCTTTATTGCACCATACATACATTTGCAAGAAAATTAAAGACATTTTAAAATCAGTTTGGATAATCTAATAGATACCTAGGAATTTTTTATTTATAACTATATACTGTAAATGTAAATGCACTGGGACAAGGTTTTCCTTTTTTTCATACTGTTTTACTAATTTTCTCTGCAATTAATTGTCGTGTCTCTTATTTATTACGATCCTCATGAGACGTTACATACTTCACCATTTTTTATTGCTTATATATTTACATGGACAGAATTTAATTTTAGTACTAAAGTGATGTTCACGAACGAAATAACGGAATGAATTCTACAAGAATTAATTTCAGTTAAAAATTCACAGATAATTTATTTTACAACTTCGCCTGTACATATGTATATATAGGGTCGGGCAAAAGTATGGAATAATGCCATTTTTTATTTAAATACTGTTCTAATCTAAATTTTCTTCAAATAAAAGTTCTTTTAATTGTATTTTACTGTGTTTTGGTCGAGTTTTCGTGCCGATTTTTTCTTACGGTGTCGTTGCAACCAACTTTTTTTTATAGCAACGTATGTTCTTTATGCTATTTTAGTAATCTACACATACTTATACATCGGCCCGTATAAAATTTGTAATGGATAAAAAATTCAATAAAATCAGTATTTATTGTAACAAAATGACAACAATAATACGCAATCATAACTATGAGTACAAATCAAAATTTCCAACTAGAAACAATAATTGAATATAAATTAAAATTAATATAGTGTTTAATGTGACGTCCATTCTTCTGTATGCACATTTCTAGTCTTTCCCTGAAGGAGACCCTGACATTTCCAAATACATTATTTTCTATTGCCTCCATTTCATGCATAATTCTAATTTTCTAAATTGTGCGGCCGCTCCATATAAACTTCATTTTTTATGTAACCCTACAGGAAATAATCACAAGGGTTTAAGTCTGGAAATCTGGCCGGCCATTCTATTGCCCCTCTTCGTCCAATCCACCGGTCCGCGAAAACATTATTCAGATAATTTCTGACCCCTAAACCAAAGCGTGGGGGAGCCCCGTCTTGTTGAAACCACAGGTTAATGCTATTAGGGTAAGTGGCTTGCAATCTCAGAACTACGTTTTGGGTCAATAAATTTAAATATTTCTCCATTGTTAACGTGCCATCTATAAAAAATGGTCCAATAATATTATCATCGATAATTTCTACCCAAACATTTACTTTTTATGGTCGTTGAGTGTGAGCTTCTATTAGCCATCATTTAGGGTTTTCCTAAGGCAATAATCGACAATTATGTCTGCACTCTACGAACAGATCGTTCAGAAATATTGTAGTCACGTTGTAAATCATTGCACGATGTCCGGGGTCGTTCGTTCATCGCCAACAAAATATTTAATGCAGCCTCACCACCAGTATAGCAGTTTTTGGGTCTTCCCGTTTTAGGCTTTTACGCTTCCGGTGTATGCGTATTTTTTAATTAATTTGGAAACACAAGACTGCGTAATAGGAGCACGGTTAGGATAAACGTTATTGAATAACTTACTTCTTGTTGTGTCAGTTTTCGATCACCATATCCCATCATGATAAGAATATCAATTTTATCCTTTTCTGTTAAGTGAGCCATTTTTAACATACTCAAATTTAACTAACACACACAAAGTTATCAACAGCGAAGCTAATTGTCAAAAAATAACATCGTCAACAGGCACAGGTAGCGACAATTTCGTTATAAGTGACTATTACATTAGAATTCCATTTCTCTCGGAGATGTCATTATGTGATCCGTCATACAATGAAACTATTTGTACGGAGAAAAATATACTGATTCAGAAAATACTTAAAAAAACATACGTTACTATTAAAAAAAAATGTTGATTGCCATAGCAACGACACCGTAAAAAAGAAACGCCACGAAAACTCGACCAAAACACTGCAAAATATAATTAAAAGAACTTTTATTTGAAGAAAATTTAGATTAGAACAGTATTTAAATAAATAATGGCATTATACCATACTTTTGCCAGACCCTGTATATATCTTCATATCGCTCTTTGTGTTGTTTATTTACACAATTTGCACATGGCATTATTGAGAATATTGAGACTACTTTCAAAAACGGTTTTTCAAATTACAGACTCCCTAAGTGGCTAATTTAATATTTAATTACACGTGAGCCCTGCCGTATTAAGACCCCGTATTCGGTGGGGTAAAGTTCTTTTCATCTTGTGTGGCTTTTACAGCCTGTAACTATGCTTAAAATGCGGTAATAAATATATCCCGAACCTTTTCCGAGAAAGATATGCAAATCTCTCCAGCGCTTGGAGCAACTTACGCGTCTCGAGGGTCTCTCTGATGGTAACGACCTACCTCTGTAAAATATAGGGTGGAGGAAATCATTTTGACGTATTACAGAACTAATGGAAGTTAATTTAAAAGTTCATTACTATTACATGCGTGTGCTTCCGTTTGTAGTTTAGTGCGGCTAAAAATATCACCAGAACGTATTTATTGAAGTTACGTCTCAATTGTAGCGGTGTAGGTAATAATCTACTGTATATTGTTTTATCTTATTATTGCGAAAGTACGTCGAAGAATATTTACGCAAGACAACTTGTACGTAAAACAGTTTTTTACTTGTCTCGTTCATTTCTTTATGTCATATCATCGCGTTTTATATTAGCAGTAACCACGGTACTATGTAATTATGGGTATATAGTAACTGTTCACTCATGCTACTGTCTACGGAAAAAAAAACACTAAGCTAAACTTTCTTAAATAGAACAGTTATTGAAATTGCTAATAACTTCTCAATACCCTGTTACTGTTATTTTATAGAGAATCTACGATTAGAATGGTGCGCATTTTGCTACTTCCTTTGGTTATCCGGCAGTTTTAAGTATTCGTGGTGGCATAACCGCAATTCTAGCGAGGATTTGGTGTTGGATATATTTAAGTTCTTGACCTAAAACTGCCGGATAACACTAAAATAGTAAACAGCACCGTTTCGCTATTGGTTTTCTAAAAATATAAGTTTTGTTGGAAGTTCTTCTTCCGGACAGAGATTTATTTCTTTGTTGAAATAAAATGCAACATTAAAATTTTTTTTATTATTTTTACGTTGGATCTTGCCTCGACAGAAGGTAGAACAACAATCGTGTTAATTAATATTTCTTGCTGTGACATATTAGACCTGCTAAGGTCTAATATGTCACATACACACAGGGCCGCATTAACATAATATAACTTACATAAGACTCTGTTCCAAAATGCAGTCTGCTGATGGTTCGTGATGACGAATCCGGCAACAGATTGGGTTCCTTGAGAACTCAAATATTTTTATGATTGGTTCATGTGATCACGAGCCATCGGCTAACTGCGTGTTGGAACAGAGCTTATGTATACAGATGTCTCCAGCTAAATCTTCATCATTTATTTATTTATATTCATTAATGACCAACCGTAAACATAATTATAGGACATAACTATATTGATTCGAACTTAACTACTGAATACGACTATATGAGGTGCGTAAATTAAGTAAGGAGACTGACAACGTAGCGTTTGATATGGCAACACGGGAAGCACGGGACATGGAGGGGTGACAAGTGGACGCATTCAGTGCAAGTTTGAACTCGATCAAGTCATTTGGTTGTCCGTTGTCGTTTTTTCCGTGAACCCAGTTTTCGTAGTG
>JARFOC010020513.1:0-10163 GCA_031763485.1 Osmoderma eremita
TTAAAACCCAAGCTTCGCTGCCGTACAATAGACTGGGTACCGCCATAGTTTTATAAAATTTAAGTTGCGTTTCGCTTATATAGAATTGTTCTCATAGTCGATATTTATTCTGTAAATATAACCATATTTTTTCCTTTTTGAACCATGTCTATTCTTCCTAACATAATTTCATTATATGCATTTTTGTCACTTCATAAAAAATATTATATGGCATCGTAGAACGTTAGTGTAGCTCGATTGAATTATCGGCTCTTTCAAACGTTGACTAATAACTCTACAAGTCTGTCGCAGGCCCGTCAAACAATAACTATAATCCCTTACCGTTGGAAACATAAATATGGTCCATCATCATAATTTTAAAACGAATTTTGTGTTTAATCATCAAATAAGTGATGGTATTTGCCGAAATGCTTCCCTTTTCTTTTTAGTGGTTGCAATGAGCCCTTTTTTCGGTTTTATGTAAATATCACTGTTTAAAGCGATACCTAGCACGACACTTTCTTCGTTAGAATTTGAAGTAGATAGGGATCCATACTGATCGAGGCGCCGTTGTGGACCTGCCCTTAAGAAGAGGGTATAGCATGTGGGTTGTTGCGATGGTGGTTTTGTAGTATTGATGTACCATATTTGAGAATCCTCTCAAATTCCGCCATGTTTCCTTGGAATGTATAGTCTCTGAGTGGATGCTCTTGGATGGTGCCTTCTATACTGTGTTATTATTAATACTATTATACATGTCATTAATTTCTTTTATTATATACACACAAAATTTTATAAAAGAAAGGAAATAGAAACAGGTAATAATTTATATTATTTTCTTCGTTGTTGGCTAATACTCCACGCTGATGAGTATAAACTATTCTTTGCAGCTTTTAAAACATTGAAACATTAATGAGAAATCCTGTGTAACATAAAGGTAATTTAACAAAGATCGAGTTTGTTTTAACATTCAGTTGTAACGGGCTTTGATTAAAGCAAACAAGGAGTAGGCCCATCGAATTATCTGAAACAATTTCAATTATAAATGCCAATATAGATACAATCTCCAGTCTTTTCTTATGTTACCTCTCCCAACGATTTTAACGTAATAAACACAAGTTTGTACAAATGTATGGTCAAGGGTCTCTTAGTCCTTTCCATTAACATCAAGAGTAATCTTTGTGAGTTTATGTTTAATTTATACCAGGCGGCTAAGTAACATGCGTCCATGATGTTACTGCTCTGAAATAGATTTAATGTGTTTTTTAATGTTTGCGGCAATAAAGATTAAACTAGCAAAAAGAAATTTGGAGATACTAATATTCCTTTTTACTAGGTGTAGCATAATATGTCGACATGCCGTACCTTAAATGCAATTTCATTACCCAGCCAATGATAAACAGCCATTTCAGAAAACATTACGAGTAGGTAAGCTATGATACCTATAATGCTGCTAGTATTCCTTTCGCCCTGAAACAAATGAAATAGCACTAAGACAATTTTGCCACTACTTAAGTTTGTTTATCAAAGCCATCATAATTTCTAACATTTTTGTTACTTTCAATAAGTTATGATGCAGAGCGCGCTTTTTTTTTTTGAATAATATATAATTATATTTCTCTTATATTAATATAAGCTGTGAATCAAATTATATGTGTAAAACCGTATGTTGTGTCCCCGTAGAGTACCATACGACTGCTTTCTCGTTGTAGAATGAAACACCAAGCCTCACGTAAAGGTTTTCTAATCACTTATGAATTTACACATATAATAATACATATAAAGGTAAAATTGCTTTTATGAATGCATTAATGCTTGTTCCTGTCTCTTGTGTTACTATATTATACATATATTTTCAGCCTGCCACCAATGATTCTCGGAATCCTGGTTTCCGGAAAGTAGAAACAGTAAGTACAAATATTTTCTTTGACCGGGCGCGGCCGGGGGACAAACATACCGCCAAAATAATCCGCTTAAAAGTAAGATATAGCGTATGCGAGCGCGACTCATGGACAAATGTGAAACGGCACATATACAGTATGTTAGCGCGAACAAATACAAGAACGAAACACCGTATTTAACTGTTTAAAGAGAAAACTACCCAGGTGCCTGTTGTATAAATAGTTTAATACTTTACGTCATACTACTTATGCAGTACCGAGTCCAATTATTTCCTATTTAACAATAAAAAATAACTATGAATTACATTAATGTTGGTTCATTTATTACCAGTAAGTGTACTTGCCATAACTGTCAGCAGTAGTATAGAGTTGCAGATTATAAAACATCCACAGAGGTAGTGAACTAATAAAGGTAAAGAAAGTACCACGCCGAGATTGTGAACAAATCTGAAAAATAACACAATACTGATTAAGAACTATATAGCAACACATATACCGTGTGGAAATGAAATAACGCATAAATTCAGTAATTCCGTTGATATTAATTTTATGGGAAAAAATAGAAATTTATTATCTGCTCAATTCAAAGTTAGATATAACGAAGACTTCGTGAGGCAAACATTGTAATAAAAAGGAACTAAATGGATTAACCAGAAGGAAACTCTAACAATAACATCAAACACAAAAATAAGCACAGAAATAACCGTTTCTTAAATTACATTTACACCAAATGTTGAAATTGAAGACCCTGTACCATTACAATACCCAAGATGATTATAAAATTCATTTCTCATACTCTCGATGGTTTGAGATGATATTAACCTAATCTCATGTTGAATTCTTTGCTCGAGATCTTCTAAATTATTGGGTTAATTGTCGTACAGTTTACTTTTTAAGTGCACCAATCAAAAGAAGTCTAATGGCGTTAGATCAGGAGACCTAGCCGGCCATTCTATGGCACCTCCTCTCCCTGTCCAGCTTCCTAGGAGAACTTGGTCTAAGTAGCGTCGCACATTAATTACGTACTGAGGCGGAGCGCCATCTTGTTGTAACCAAATAGTATTATTTTTTGTAGATCGGGGTTATTTACATTTGGGAATAATGCAGTTAACGCAGGCACCAATTCCAACTCTAAAAATCGCACGTATCTATCTCCAGGCAAATTGTTTTAAAAAAAGAATGGATCTAATATTCCGTCATCAATAATTCCTGCCCAAACATTAACTTTCTGAGGATATTGGGTATGAATTCCCTGCATCCAATGAGGATTTTCCCTAGCCCAATATCTACAATTCTGTCTATTCACCGCACCATTTAAACAAAATGTTGCTTCATCCGAAAATAAAACACGCTAATGGGAAGACATTGTATCGCCAAGTAAAATTTTCATCATTTCTTCACAAAATTCTTGCCTACGATCAAAGTCATCTTCTGTCCTCATGAACCAATTGCAGCTTATATGGGTGGCATTTTTGAACTTTAAAAACATTTAAAACCGAAGTGTGGCTTATATTGTGATCCAAAGTAATGCTTCTACTAGTTGAATGTGGATTGTTTTCGATTTCTAGTGGTACAAGTTGTGCATCTTCATTTTATGTCACCGGACGTCCAGTTTTTGGAGGATTCTTTACAACGCCATGTTCCCGAATTTTTTTTCAATCCTACTAATTGTTGATTGGGTTATGGATTGATCCGGATATTATTCCCTAAAAGGTTCACACACTTCTTGATATGTTCTAGCTCTGTCGCCATAACCAATCATCATTAACACTCAATTTTCTATTTTTCGCCCAATTATACCATTTTTTGTAATAAAATAGTTTTTCTAGTTTAGAAAAAGCAAACTAACAACACTTATTTTATTGACATTTACCGTAAACCGTAGGACATTTGTCGTAACTAATGTTTTTTTGTTATATACACCGACAACTAGATAAAATTTTCCAATTCAATGAACTTTTAATATTTGAACTTTAGGACTGCTTCTCTCGATTTTCAAATATAACACATTGAAAATTTTATACTGTTGAAAACGAAATAAAAAGTACTAGCAAAATCAATAATAAAAATTATAGGTTGTATAAAAATATATTTAAAAAAATATATAAATATACCTTTGAGATCATATATATATATTTTATATATTTTTTTAAATATATTTTTATATACTTAATTTTTTGAACGTACGTGCCATCTATTGGCAGAAATCTTCTTTTCTTGAATTATAGGTTGTCATTAAAAGAAAAAGTCGATGACGTAATAACCCCATAACATAATAACAAATGACATAAGAAACTGAAAATAGGCTAAAAATAAGTGCTGAAGTTAAAATCTCTATACTCCTTCGAGATTTTTTCCGAAAACTTAATATCAGCGGAATTACTAAGCGTTTCTCAATTTCCACAGTGTATAGAATTCTGAAAGATTACATTTCTAGTTAGTAGTGCAAAACACAACCGCTGCTTGTATAGTAAGTACCTACACCTCTTTGTGTAATTATACTTCGTGGTGCGCGTCAAATTGATAACGGCTATTGATTAGGCGAAGCAATCTTTAAGATTTTAATCCAACTAGATTGGACGTTTATATCCAGAAAAATTACATTTTAATCACTTTGTTAGGTACAGCCTATCGAAAGGGCGCAAAGCATGCAACCGATTGCATGCTTGGCGACAAGCGATTATAATTCCTTTCAACAATTAAACAAGGAATCGGACAAACTGTCAAAAAAACCGACTGGAGAAAAAGGCAAACTATATTCATAAATATAATATACCTCCGTTCATTCTGCAAATACGTAAGAACTTGAATAAAAATGCTTATACTCCCAACGATCAGGTTTTTTGCAAATTCTTTTAGTCGCGGTATTTTCCGAATTTCCTAAATTTCATTATTCTCTAAGTCATCGTCTAATATATCATTAACAGCTGAATTATGTTCAGTATCAACTTCAATATTGTCGTTCTTAGATACAATTTCGGGTATGCAAATATCATTTTTTTTATCACACAAAGTAGAACTGTTAGAACCGTCAATGATTTGATTAATGGCGCCTTTTTCAAACTTTCTTGAACTCAAGGATTAAAACTAAATATGTCCTGGATCCGATTTTAATTACAAGTTTAATCCAAGAAGGTTCGAAAACTTACGCGGATCTTACCGCGATATTGGATAGACATTCGTCGAAGGATCTACTTTCGACACATTATAAATTTTACAACGCATTCAAGGAAATATTTCCAGTTGTGTCGAGAAGAAGATGCAATGACACTGACACTCGAATAGGCGGTAGAGATAGCCGACAGATTTGATATTTATTAAATGAGACTGCAGCGCAGTTTAACTTGCAAAAATATATATTCGAAAAACAGAGCAGTTGGTATATGTAGGTGTAAATGTTAAAATTCAATAGCATGTAATAAGATGGGATGCATTACAATTTGTTGTTTAAATACTACTTATGCCTATATTTACTCCAAAATTAATTGATCAACTTATCAATAAATTTGATCACTTATTTTATATAATGAAAAGCCGTTTATTGTACTTCAAATGAATGTGTATTTTGTTAAAATGGTGTGTTCTCATATGTAATTTATTTAATTTAAATATTGACATCAATATAAAAAAAAACTTACATACTTGTCTTTTGATGTAGAATTATACATTGTTTCAATAGCGTCTGTTCTGCAATAATATATTTCTTAGTTTTATCTTCACTTCCTATCATTATTTGACTTTCGTTGCTTCTAGACTCTTCTCTGGATTCTTCAGATATATTCATCAATTTCTCTTGCAGAATATTTAATTGCGCAATGCCCAGAGCCATTAAGGACATATACATAACATCGTAACTTATTGTAGTGACGGCGAAATAGATTGATATTAAGAAGTGAATAATTTTGTAAAGGAATAAATACTGCCCCATCTCGAACGGAGGAGGCATCATCAACCGAAGTTTTAACAGAAAAGGTAGTAGACTGGTGACGAACATGTACAACCCTATCGCAAAAACATAAAATTTCCGTAATATGTGACTAGCTTTATATACGAACTCAATGTGCACGTTCAATTTCATACTATGGTTGTTGAAAGTATCAGATCTCAAATCATCCAGTAACAGGAAAAATGACTTTTTATTTATTAGAATTGTCAGTCCTTTGGAAAATAGCTGTGTAATAGGGATGAGTAAACACATTACGCGATTGAATTCCATACCGTTACCGATTTTAATTGCATTCGTCGCGTTAACTACATTTATAGTCACGAGAAGTGCAAAAAATGACGCATGTAATACTATTTTCACTACTTGTTTTGATTTAAATTTACCACTAGGCAGTAGACCTAATTTTCGTAGAATATCAAGAAATGTTACTATGGGATCTGTGCACATTACTCTAGGCATTGTAATATTGCCAATATTGTTAATCTAAGACAACCGAAGAGAAGCACACAGATTCGTTTACCATAAAGAACACAATAATTTATTACCCCGTATATATACTAAGGATACAAACTGAGAATGCGTGAGGAGAGTTATAGCAATTGTGTTAAAAACATAATAGCCATACGAGTTATTATTTGCATTATAGTGAATAACCTCAATTTAATATTCAAATAGGATGCAATTATCTTACTAGGAATGAGACATTTATGCGTAAAATAAAACTTGCAATACACCAACATACTTTTTTCTGATGTATGCGTTTTAGTTCTAATTTGATACAAAAAACAAATTCATCAAATCGAAACTTACAAAACTAATAATAATTTTTGTAATTATATAAATGAATTATTTTACTTTATTAAAGTTAGATTGATATCTGGAAATAAAGGAAAAAACGCTTGCTTCTTATTTTACCTCTGGATTAGATCCCTTTAGGAAAGCACCATATTTTAAAAACATGCGATTTACCAATAACGAGTAAAAAAATTTAAGAAGGTTTTCATATTAATTTCTTATATACAGGCTGATTCACTTTCGACCCTTACTATGGGGATCTCGCTTATTATTGGAGATAGACGGTAGGTTTAAATTTGGCAAAACTGCAAAATTTTGTGTTGGTTATGATTCCGAAGAAAAAATCAGCCTGTGACAAATGATATTCGAGATTTTTTTTTTTTAAACAAAAAAAAAACATTTTCTTCTTTTATCCCTACTACTTTTATTCGGCCTTGCAGAGAAAAAACTGAAAACACACTCTCAAGGTCACTTTTGATCTTCTATCTAATGATGCACTCGAAATTTTTATATGACCTTTCGATTCTTTCTGGCCATCATCAACTTTCTTATTTCTTACTGGCGCCATATTGGAATTTAACACCGACAAAAAGAGTTTTTTTTTTCTGATTTCAACATGTTGAAAAAAGTTTTGATATGATTTTATTGAACAAGAATACATTTTAATATTAAATAAGGTAGCCATGAAATTTAAAACTGTCGAACGTTCCAATTATCGTTCATTAGTAATAGAAGAATGTCCTACAACAACGAAAAAAAACGAGATACGTTAAGTATTCTTTATTCATCGAGCCGAAATACAACAATAGAGATTACAAGATATTTACAATTGCTTTCGGAACAACATGTCGTACCACTTCTCTAGATAATGTTTGACACTTGGATCGTTTACAAAGCCGCGTATTATTTATGTTAAGAATTTGAATGAAAATCCAGGGAATATTTTAGGAATGGTGAAGTAAACCCCTTCTTTTGCAATATTTATGTAAATATTGTATTTTCTAGATAAATAATAATCCATCAACATCTCAACGCGCAGTGGCGCCAGAATTAAATTTACCTCAGACTCGAGTATGGAGAACTTTACATCGAGACAGGTTTAAATCACACGAGATTCATGTTACCCACAGTACAGTATCTGGTGATAATTTAAGACTGGGGTACTCCAAGTGATTAATGGGAAGATTTTCTTAAACAAAATTATCTTATCAGATGAATCAAAATTTACGAATTCTGGAATGTTTAACAGAAATACGGAACACTATTGGACATTTGAAAATCCCAGACAAAAGAAGGCAAGGAGACCTCAACATCGTTGTTTTGATGGGCATTTTAGGAAACCGTCTCATGGGACCAGTTATGTATGAAGAAACATTAAATGGGGAAAGATACTTAAACCTTCCTCATACACGTATCCAATTCTTAGATATATAATATATATAATATTCCATTAGATCAACTACAGCATCTATGGTGGCAACAAGACGGCGCACCGGTTCACAATGCGGGAATTGTGAATTAAGAGTTTCCAAACCATTGGATTAGAAGTAGTGGAGTTGTTAAAATTAATATTGGTACAGATGATATCCCACAAAACATTCAAGAACTTCGAGATAGACTCCAGTGTCAATATTCAATATTGTACCGGTAAGAAATAAGAAAGTTGATAATGGCCAGAAGGAATCGAAACGTCATATAAAATTTTTGAATACACCTTAGATAGAAGATCAAAAGTGACCTTGAGAATGTGTTTTTAGTTTTTCTCTGCAAGGCCGAATGGAAGTGCTAGAGGTAGGTAAGAAAATGAGGTTTTTTCGTTTTTTCTTAAATCTCGAACGTCATTTGTCACAGGTTTATTTTTTCTTCGGGTTCATAACAAACTTAAAATTTAGCAACTTTGCCAAATTTAAGCCTACCATCTATCGCCAATAATAAGCGAGATCCCCATGGTGAGGGTCGAAAATGAATCAGCCTGTAGATAAAGTACATACTTTTGCAGACGCTTGCTAACCCTATCAATTAGAAATGTCATCCGAAGAGGTAAAAATTATTATATATCTTAAAGCACCGTATCAGATGCCACTTAAAACCTTTTACAATTGCAGAAATAAAAGGTATGATACAGACAACAAACAATATAAACATTAACACTGTCACTATAATCGAGGAATTTTGGAGGAGCGTAGAGACTGAACCAGAGGGTATAGGCAGTTGAAATTTTCAGGGTGTACTGAGCATATATGGCTAACTATACCTGCAAAACTTGTGTCGCATGTTGACATTGATGTTAACCAAAAGTTACAGTTAACACATCACAGTTCACCACGTATCCTGAATCGTATTTCGGCAGTTGCCATCCTCAGCAGTAACGGTAAACACAGATATTTGTTTCTGATCAGCTTTATAATTTATAATACAGAATAAACACCTTTCTCTACTGATGAACTACAATTAGTAACTTGGGTAAAGACAGTTTTATTGCCATCTCAATAACCTCTGATGTTCAACCATATGTTTACTACTCTTTTTTGCTCACTTTTATCCCAACAATATCTCCACCGAGTATTGGGAGTTCCCCCAATCATCCTGTATATACGCTTGTGTTTCTGAAAAAGAAACGTAAGGAGTGATAGTAAACCAATCACGACATGACATTCTCATTATTGTAACCACTTAGAGAAATTGTTGAAATTATTTTTCGATTACGTTCGAGAATGTGATACGATCTAACACAATCTCGTTGGTCACTTAATTTTTCTCGGTGTACAGAATGCCTTTCTTTCCGTATCTTTGATGAGATATGTATCACATTTAAAAAACAAATTCCGAGAATATACATATATATAAATATATATAAGAAATACGTCGCATTGTGCAACAATGTTAGCTACATCACTACTTTCTACGTAAATTTTGTTGAACGTAAGAAAATTTATAGGTTAAAAGCTGAAATAAAATTAGCACAACTCCAATCGCTCTTGCGTTGTTTAGCAATTTGCCTTGAAAACCATCTTTAAGATTACTTCTTCTATTTTCACACCGTTTATTGGAAACCAAGTTGTTCTATGGAGAGACAATAAAAAGAAAATAATTTTAATACAAATACTTACATTTCCTTTCAGTAATGAAAATCAGTAAATATTTTCATTTTGACATGTTATTTACTATGTATTTTTAAGAAGTGGTAGGGTTTTTGAAGAATGAAATTGAAACTTAAAATATTTTAAAATAGTTTTATGATGATGATAATCTTTTGAAGAAGCAGTTGGATCTGCTACTGCTTTATGTATGGAAATTGAAAACATTTAAAATTACAACCACATGTGGTTATACGCATATACAGATACATGCGCACATCCTCACAAAGAAATCTCGCTTATACGAGCGTTTGCCACTGATTGATAAAGAAAGGAAGGCAAATAGATATAGATATAGATATATAGATATAGATATATAGATATATTTATAGATATATAGATATATTTGTAATAAAATATTACAAGTATCGTCACAACATAAAAAGTATGAAACAATAAAAAGCA
>JARFOC010020524.1:0-34752 GCA_031763485.1 Osmoderma eremita
AAATTGTGGTAGAAACTACGTTTCGGAGACTTTAAATTTGGTAATTAAAGTAATTTATACAAAAAAGTTATATTTATGGTCGCGATTACGTGTAAGCTACTTCAAATAGGTTCCAGTCTCGGTTTCAGTTACTTTGGTGCTTGTTGGAATGTACCCTTCGCCTGATGATCGCTGACGAGCATATACTGAAGTCGGTTGGGATTATACTAGTTCTGAGCAGTGAAAGGATTAATAATGGGCTACTATGCTGGTGAAGATAAAGTACAAATGATAAAACTATATTATGGCAATTCAGCAGTTCCTCGTGATTTATTTGCGGTTAAATTTTGAGATAGGCCTATTCCAAACTTTGCAACGGCTCTAGCATTGGAAACCACGGGAACTGATGTTAATCCATAAAATAAAATTATTACACCTTATATAATACTTTTGTTTATTAGGAATTAGTGTTTATTTGTTTTTATTTACAAATTTCGAACAGTTGTTATCTGGCTACAGGGTTTTTATTTTATAGCTACGTTTAGAAGTAATGGTTTATTTCGTTACAATACAAGAAATTAGTTTTTAATTGGAATATTTGTATATTTTCACAAAATCAAGTTGATTACATTTTATTATGATTATCGCCAACATAATGTGTGTATAGTATGCAATTACACCGTTAAAGCTCCTCTCCTCGATTTTAATCCCAATGAATGGGGTCCGAGTAGCATGTAACGTGCAGGCGGTCGCTTATTATTAGTCCCGCCTTCTTATAGTCGACCACTTTAATCGTGGTTTCCCATTACCAGATTAATCGCTTCCTGGCTGTATACACGTACACGTAATTTTTATAATTATTCATTCATGCGTTAAATAAACTTCTTTTATTTAAATCATTCTGTTCCCCTATTTTTTTTTGCACACCAGAATTTCATTTCATGTGCTTTACATAGTTGGGGAAGCAACACTTCTTATTGCCGTATTATTTTGTAATACATCGGTGCTCCATGTTCTTTTTATGTCGACTATAAAAATTCTGTCTCAACATCTGTTACACGAAATGCTTAAATATAGGTCATTAAATTCGCATTATTTTGCCCACCCAGTTTAGCATTCCGCAATTTGAAAGTTATACTACATTACATATGATATCATACCCTAGCAGAACTATGTTACCGACAAATCAACTTTCTAGTTCATTCTGAAAGCTCTAACACATCTAGGCAAGCATTACGTTTGCAAATCCACGCTGACGAACTTAATGGCTGCCCGGACGTGTGCGCATTATAGCGTTGGACGTGCAGCGATCTCAGTTTACGAGTAAATGGGGTGTCTCGGACACGGTTATCTAAGCGTGATTCACTGGGTGGCCCCATTACAGTAATAGTCACTGTGAACATGGTTAGCGAGAGCGGAGTTCCTTTATTGCATTTGCGTGAATTCTGGGAGATGGTATCTTGATATTCGTGTATTTCTAAGTGCTTATCAAAATGATGAGGGAATGAAAACATTGTTTGATTGATGTAAACAAGCGTTGGTCTATATTGCTACTGAATCCTTAGAGGAAAGTTGTTTATATTTTAGAATAATGTTTGATTGTAATATTTTTGCAGTTACAAGCAATTTTTGGCCCATGGAATGGCGATGCCTTTTTATTATTGCCTAGCCTTTGCGATTCTTCTCAAGTTCTTTATTTTTTTCCGTTAATCTTCTTCTAACGCGTTTCTTAATTTTTTTTTCTCGGTCGTTCCACTTTCTTTTTACCTTCTTGTACCGCCCATGCCATTTTTTAAACCTACGGTGGTTCTCTATCCTCTCTAATTTAATTATTCCAACTAGTGCATTCTCCTGACCCTAACTGAGTCACTTATATTCGATTCCTTATACGAATCATACATTTAAGTCTTCGGAAACTACTTTTTATTTTTAATTACTGTTTTTGTAATATTTGCTGCAGTCCGGCAGCTCCTATATACGAGCCGCCACTGGAAAACTCTTCAACACTAACTAAACAAAACGTCTTCCAGGCTATTAACGAAATCTTTCTGAACATTATGTGTTAATCTGCGGATATTTTTACGAATTCTGTATTTAAAAATTCCAAATTTGAACTATACTCAGTTTATAAGTATCCACACAGGAAGTAGTTGGGAAGTATTAGATTTAGCCATATGGCCAACCACTTTATATCTAATGATTTGTACAAGTTTCATTCAAATATGTACATTATGTTCAGACAGAAGCTTCGTAAAATGGAGGTGGTCCAATCTTTAAAACTATAAGTATTTTCTTAGAAGATCGGATGCTTCTGAACCTATGTGCAGGGATGACTTTGTTTTGAAAATCTTCAGAAGAATTCTTGCGTAAACTATGGCCCATCAAAGATTCACTTTTCTAGGAAAACCAAATTCTAAGTAAGTCTTTCCCATTAAAGTTTTATTTGCTTTCTCCCGAAAATTTAGAGCAATATTAATGTAACTAACATGTTTAACATTGATATTACAATTATACGTGACAGTGATTATTGTAGTAATGGTAGTCAGTATAAAAGTATTCAAAACACAGGTATTGCTTGCACCACGATCAACGCACAATAGCAGGTTTTTTTGCAAATACTACACGAGGGCATAGACTGCATCTTTTGAAAAACAAAACTCTACGGGATCTTTTAAATGAATCAACCATCATCCACGTATGCACTCTTATACCACGAGTATTTGAAGCCATCAAAGAATCTTGACGAAGAAAACTGCTTGTGGGTTAGTGATTGCAGCTTAATAATACCACTTCTCTGATGCAAATCTATGTCGTAATTCATAAGAATCACGGTATCAGAAAAAGTTCCAATTAAATTTTTCCATAATCCGAAACCAATCACATCTAGAGGTTGTATGATTGCCGTTGTCTTTTTAGTGATATTTAAAATGTTTACAGTTTTACCTTTTGGCATCAATTTCTCAAGTTCGGCAATACAATATCCACTCCATGAATCGACCAGGACAACACTTCTTGATGCTGCTTTCGGCAAGTAAACATCTGTTAGTTAGCCAGCTTTTGAAGTGAGCTTTCCAGATATCGAAGAAGAAATATACACATTTATAGGTCTAAACAATGATTGCGCAACTCGAGGTCCAAGCGTATTCGTAGATTCCTTTAAAACAAAAAATAATGGCGAAAGTAAGCATCCATTTGCTGAAATGACTGGTAAAATTGTATAACTATGTGTTGTAGCGTGCAAAGATTGCGTAGCACTTTCAACGGTTTTATGACCCTTTACTGCCAAAGTACGACCGTAGTGCATTTCTAGATTAAATCCACTCTCATCGGCGCTGTATACATTGCTTCCACCGATACTAGTGATATGGCATTTGACTTCGTCGAACAAATTTTGTTATTTTGCGTGTCACAATATTATGTACTTTCTTGAAATGCCATATACACCAATTTCTTGCTTTAAACGGATCATGTCCAATTTCTTGTTTAGCTTCTAGAGCCCAGCTTCGAAGATCCGTGTCATGGATTATTTTTCCATCGTCAATGCTTTTTTGAAGTTTTGTAAGAATTTATTCTGTAATAAACCATAGTTTATCGGTATGCGAGTCACCTCTGTTAACACTTTCTTCTCATCTGTATAACTGCCATAGCGATTTAAGCTTTCCGAATTCATGTTTCATGCTTCCGAGAGAACGTCGCTTGGTTTTACCACTTTTCCAGCATTCTACAGCTTTCATTTTGTAATCTAGGTCAACAACACTACCTCCTTCTTCAGGAACACATACAATATGTTCATAATTGTCTTCTTCATCTTCTGCTACATCTTCCACAAATTAGGCTTCATGTGGTTCTGCTAATCGTATAAACTCCAATCCTGTTGCATATTCAAAATTGAACAGTTTTATTATTGAGCACTTACTATCCTATGCTTCAACGCACCATGCAACTCAAGTTCTTCAGGCGTCAAAAGAATTATTGCGATGTTAGCTACTTCAAACGTTGAAAGTAACATGTTTAACACATTAGCTATATTAATCGTTCCCGTTATGCTAAACTCCAAATTTACACTGCACGAAAAAATACTTCTGATATATTTATTTGAAGCGGCCACCTTCTATACGCATTACGATAATGGTGTACGTGATAGAATACTTGTACTTTTAGTTAATCGATGTAATCTGATGTACCCATCAGATTACATTTCTTGGAAACGTTGAACGTCGAAATAATAAATAATTTTTATTTGTGAAAAATAATCCTTAGGTGGGGGAACTGCATTCCGAAATCGGGGGATTCGACAGAAAAAGAAAATGGTATTGTTCTTATAACAAGGCAATCTTTCAGTCTGTGCAGTTTCATTGAAATTGGGATGTCCGAGTTCCGGTGTTCCATTGAATGTGTCCAGCTAGTTTAATTTTTTTTTGCCCTATATTATATTTTTCAAAGGGTTTTTCTTTATTTCAGCCCTTCTTGTATAAAAATATTGTGGGATTTAGAAGGAAGGTGACTAAAAACAGATGCGTATATTGAAGTGTCACATTTAACTGTGTGTCGCAATTATCCGAATCCATTGTAATTGAAACTTCTCCAAAATTTGATCTTTCACCTGTTATCTCCTGTGCTATAACTCTACAGTTTCTGATACCGATTTTGTTAAAGTAGATGCGATGGTTAGATACAGTGGAGACTGTATCTAACCATCGCAGCTTGAATCAGCCGCCTATCCTTTTTCCTTCGGGCTTATCTATCAGGTTTTTGACTGGTAGAGTGTAATCTTCATCACATGTTCTGGCCGTCTCAGCCTGTCGACCGTAATTACTTTTACTCCTACCATTTACTATTTTTCTATACAATGTTTAATTTCGTTTGGTTTGAATAAGCGTTAATTCACCTCATCATTAGACTTTCCTCCACTTCCAGTTGATTTCCGATGCTCTTAAACCTAATATTTTAGAACAGATATAGATCTTCTGACACAAATAGTGAAGGTATCAATTTTAAAACATGGAATATCCTCAATTTATGATGTTTATAAATGAGAACTCGAAGATATTACCAAATCAGAAATAAAGTACCTTTTGATATTAGCCTTACATCTTTCCATTGATACATATTTGGAGCTCTCAAAACTACAATTATTTAATAATATTATAGAAACTAATACAAATGCAAACTTTTTAACATTTCTGAAGCGTTTAACTAACTCAGAAACTTTTATTATTGCAATCGCTGGAATTTCTCTTGAGCTATTACGGCCACCCTCTGCCATCCTGCAACAACGGTTTAAACGTTGCCATTTACTGAATCGAGTCTCACTCAAAATATAACAATCCTTGAAGATGAAAAAAGAAGTCCATTGACTTAACGATGCTTTTACCCGGGAAAAACTCCTTTGTCAGTAGTCCTTTTATTCCCATCGAATTTCAATGTATTCTTCTCCTGGTTAAATGAGGGCATTTAAACCGACCCCTACCACTACCTCTTTATCCCTTGCCCGTCTAAAAATGCTAACAACACAGTCCCATCTTCATTTGTACCTTTCTTTGATTGCTACTTTCGCTTTTATGTTTTTTTACTAATGAGGGCGAAAATTAAGAATTAGCATCTTTTTCTGAAATTTCCTTTATATTTACATCCAAGGTACGCCTTTGGACTAGTAATTTTGACCTGAAACAATCGCGTGGCGCCAGTAGAGATAACGGAAGTTATCAAGATCGACCCACCCTACCAGTCATTAGTGAAGTGGCGAATGAGGTTAATTTATTTTGGAGCCCGGTATAGGCACAGAAACTTGGGCGGAGTGGTGCCATTGTAGAGGTGGTGGATGGGGATTCAGATCGTTAGTGTGATGGAGGCACCAGACTGGATGTTGGAATCTAGCAAAAACAGCCGTAATTGTTTTAAATTAGTCTTAGACAAGGCAGGAACATCGCGCAGATTTAAATAAGGAAAGTTTAATATACAGGGTGTCATTGGAGATGCTAAAACACCCCGAATATTTGAGAATTAACATTTTTTTTTCATAAATTTGCTGAAATGCATCAGTTTTTGATCAAAACAAATGATCTTTAATCCGTTCAAATACCGGAATTACCTTCAGCTGGGCGGTTACGGCCTTTTCAATATTATCCAATGTTCCAAAATGTTGTCATTTGAGGTGGAGTTTCAATCTTGGGCAAAGTCACAGGATCTAGAATATGCAGGTTGCGGAGCCACGGGTTGTATCTACTTCTCCAATAACTCACTGACATTGCTGTGTGGCAAAGCGGATTGTCGTGGTACAGTACCCAGGTGTTCTTGTTCAGTCTTACACGAGAGGCCTTTTTTCAAGAACTTCTCCGTAAAAATGCTAGTTTATACTTTAGTCTTGAGACATAAATTCATCATTTATGGATGAAAATCACGCATTTTCAGGACGTAGCAGGAAAATCTGGTTCACGAAATGGTTTGTTCGGACCGCTAAGTGACTCTAGGGAGTTCAAAATCTTACCAAAGACGCATCAGATGTAGGCCTGCTCCCCGCCAAACGGGACCCAACAGTGTTGCTAGACACTACGCTATCGCTCATTACTTTTTTTACACACGTGTATTATTGGTGTTACTACATATTGATTTTCCTAGTCATTGAGACATCAAGGCGTGTAGAATCAACCCATTATTGTACTCGTTTTCACACTTTAATAAATATAACTACATATAATAAAGCCGCAGTCACAATATCAGCTGACACACAAGGCTATAATATTCCTACCTTTATCCCGACCTAAAACAGAAATTATTTAACGCATTGCTATTTACATACACATACAGTCGAGTTCTATCCTCACACGAGGGAAGGCGAATCATTAATAATCTGCGGAGAAAATTAGCGGACCCATTAACCTACTTGCCACCATCATCTCGAGCTGGAACACAAAATTAAGCATGTACCTCTCCTCAGACGTGACTGTACCGAGCCTCTTGGAGAAATCGTTACTCTTGTTGCGAATTACCGCTGAAAACTGACATATATACACTCCAAGCATGTTGTGTACGCTGGCCCGCTAGGCAAATTTTGTGCTACTTTTCAATCCCGGAGAAACTCATTAAATATTTTGCTGCTTCGCCTGGGAGTTTTTTCCAACTTAATGAGCTCTGGTTATGGAGTAGAAATTTTTATATTCTAGATAGGAAAATGAAATCTTACGTAACACAGAAAATATTATAACAAATCAATCAGATCTTGTTTGTTTGCCTAAAATTTTTCTTCAACAATTTTTTCTATCAAAACTATTCTAACGCCAAAATGTTTAAACTTGCCTTTCACCCTCCGAGATCATTTATTTACCCTTATATTTACTCTGCCTCAACAATTTGTAAACATGTTGGATTCGCTTACAGGCATCAGTAGCCCATTATTTTACATTATACCGCCAAAAACCCGTAACGAAATAATAACAAACTCCTAACTACTGGTGTATCGATTCCCCCTGTCTCTAGGCATACATATTCATCAGGCTTTAGAACTTAATTTGCACGTCCAATTTTCCCAAAACAGAAAAGTGTACGCCGGGCGAATTTGATACCCAACGCAGCGATGTTGGCATTGGAAGTTCATGGTGTAAAAGAGGACTCCGAAGTTCTCATTTAAACCGGCTTTTATTCGCATTTAATCCCCGGTTAATTAAATTATTTGCCGAAAGTCGATCCTCGCGTGGAATTGATTTTTTAAGCCATAGTCTCTATAGCTTACTCGTTAACTGTAACACAATCAATGTGGTATTTGCTTTTCAGCTCGAAATGAGGGCGAACCGGAATCTGGGAGGGCAGAATCAGAAAATCGAAACGAATATGTCGATGGTAAGTATTTTTTAAATAATCACCAAACAGTTTTTTGTTACGGCGCTGCACCAATTTGCAGAAGACAATGAGGAAGAGGAAGAAGACGGTTTTGAAGACGAACACCTCACAGAAAGTGATTTCAAATTCCAAGACTTCGCTAAAAGGTTTATACTTACGTTGTCCAAACGCACTTCCAAAAATTTTGATATCAATTCTATTCTTTAGACTTGCACATCCAAAAATAGTTCGAGCTTGTGGTTTGGCGTTGAGGAACTTCGACAGAAATTCTGTAACCACCAACCATTGTATCATCAAACTTTTACACCGCATAGCTTGGGATTGCAAGATGAGCGCCATGATTTTTCAAGTATCCATCTTGCGGACCTTCCAGAAAATCTACGACTCGAAGGATGCCCCACAATTCAAGGTAGTATAGCTTTTATCTTCGATGAATATTTTTTAATTTGTCGTTTAGGAATTGTTAAAATTCGCCAACTACGTAGTTAAAGAATTCATCAATGTTGCTGAGAAAAATCCTAAGGTTTACATCGAAGCGTTATTTTGGAAAAGTAGTAGAGATGCTTACGATATCGAAGAAGGTTATGGAAGTTACCAACAGAAGTAAGTATTGGTATTAAGGAATTATAAATCATTTTGTTATTAATTTGTTTGTAACCAAACTTAAATAGATCAGCAGCCGCAACTAAAGCGTGGACTGAGCTTGAAGAAGACGAATTAAGAAGACTTTTTATGGAACATCAGGAAAATCAAATAGAAGAAGGTAATTTTCTAGATATTAGAATATATCACATCCTTTGTAAGAAACTATTTTTGATAATATTTTGAAGTGTTTGGAATATCTCGGTTAGGAAAGAAAATATGGCTGTTGTATATTAGAACTTTTTGTCTTCTTTTTGGAACTCCTACTTTTTGGCAAAAGATTATTTATAGTTTATGACTCAGCCTGTATAAGCAACTTTCAATTACTTTGCCTTTTCAAATATTCTCCTTTAGTCTTCGCAACCTTTGTAACAGCGTTTTTCCAACCCATTATCACCTTGTGCTTAAAATACAGAAAGATTACAAGCTTTGCTTTCCTTTTTTTCTAGACGTAGTAGACTGGATTCTTAACAACCTGATCGATAGCAGCGCGAGAACACGCCGCGGCGTCCTCAAAAAATTGAAGGAATTGTATCTTTTGACCGAGTACAAAGCCCGCAAACCATCTAGTAACAACGCGAGGCCTCCCAAACATTGGAATGCAGAGGAAGAAGCCCAGCTGCGAGAGTTGTACGAACAGTTCAAGGATGCCAATGGTAAAGTTTTTATTAGGTTTTCTTGGTTCTTCAAGTAGAAGTAATGATTTGTTAATTGCAGATCCTCTGGGTTGCATCATGGAACGTTTAGATGTGCGCAGACCCAAAAATCGGATTGTTGAAAAATTGTTGGTGATGGGATTGATCCAAGACAAGAAGGAATTGAGGAAGAAAAGAACGAAGTCCCGTCATGTAAATGGTAAGAATTTTGAGAGTTTCTTCATTAGATTAGATAACCAAAAATCTGACGATTCCACTCAATTAAGCCAACGATTTTCTCTTTTAAGTTTCTCAAGTTATGAAGTAAAATTGTTGCCTTAAATTAATGCATGAAACCTGGCGGCGTTTATTAAATAAAAGTGTAAATAATTACTCCCATTATTATACGCAGCAACGCAAAATTTCAATTCCATACCTTTAGCTTTAGTTCTCTTAGCTTCCCTTTTCACCATTCTATTCTGAGGGGTAAATTAATTGAAAGGCCTGGTAATTTTAGATGTGGAAGGGGACGGTGTACCCTAAGAGCGTCGCGTGTACATTTTTTTAATCGGGGAATTTTATAACGGTGTCATATATCACCTGTAGTATCAATTTTTTATCCATTCTAATATGACGGGAGATGACGTTGATAGGTGAGGGTGGTAATTAGTAGTGATAAATGTAAGAGAGGGTGATATTTTAATGATTTTGTGATTAGAGTTTGAAATATGGTACTCTAGCTGGTGTTATTTTAAAGGAAATTTGAAGTCAGGACTATATAATTTTGTCTTTGTTAGTTATTGCTTCAGACAAACTAATATTCGAATTTCGACTTTTTTTTCTATTGTCATATTGCAAAGGACCTAGTATTACGTTATAATCTACCATAAAAACAAAGCCATTTGTGATCTTTTGTTGCGGGATTGATAAAATCATGATTTTTTGAAAAATTCAAAAACCACGGATTTTTATTTTAAAGAATCTTTTTTTTTAATTTATTTCAAACAGTAATGCTTTATATAAATACACAAAAACTAACAATATATTTCTTTCTACAAGTAAACAATCCTTCCGCGAAGGATGGTTTACACATGTCGAAACTTGTAAATCGCGCTGACCTTACAAAAACCGAACATCGACCGCACCTTGTTTCTCGTAGTTAATCTTTCGATCTGGATGCATGCAGGTGAAGGCGCGACATATTAAAATAACAGGAAAAGGCAGAATCTGAAATAGTATCTGGTAATATTTTGTTACGAAAACTTTCGTTGGCAAACTTGGGTGTCGCGCTATCTGTAAAATGCGGTGAAGACATGCAAGGATTGGTCAGCAGACTTAAAATTCGTTGGAACACCTGTAAAAAGAAATTCAGTCGAATAATGAAAAATAAAGAAAAACCAAAATTTTTATTAAGATGGGAATTTGAATTGCAATAGCAATATTGATTTTTGTATTGGTTACCGCAGCAGTAGCACTAGCAAAACACACACAACACAATCCTGAAATTTTGTGCTCTTTCGTTGTTAGAACAGATCAGGACAAGAAATAAAACTTAGACAAGCAGAAACCTCGGGTCATTTTTGCAACAAATTGTAGGCTCAGGTCAATTGAACATAAAAAAGTTCGAAAAGTAATTGAAATGTTAAGACCGGGACATGTTCCACCTACTGGGATTATCATCAGTTCTTTTAACAGAAAGAACTGAAGAAAGAGAAGAAATCAAAATACTGTAAAAACCTATCAATTAAGCCAGCTTGTATATATCTTGATGAGTGCTCAAATGTTCACCATGAACCAATAATTTTTGTAATTTTGAGGATGGAAACAGAATCTGAAATATACCATAATAACTTACGGGTGTTCTGCCCATACAATAATAATAATAATAATAATAACGATATTTATTAGATATGCTATACAACATTACTAATATAGAGACACTACAAATATATGATTATATCAACATGACATGCAGATTATAACGTAATTACATACAATTTTATACAAATTAATGGCAAGAAACAAATACAAAGTGTTAAGACCATAGCTAAAAGGTAATGTAACGGAATCCGATTTTAAACATTGCCGAGGGCTATTGCGACTGAAGTGGTAGCAGCATTCTCTCTATAAGCCGTTTGTAGGATTTCGTTAGAAAGTTACTGAAGCCAGGTAAATGATTGTTCAAAATTTTAACAGCTGCATGCTAAAGCAGGACTAAAATTTAGACGATCTATGGAGAGGTATTATATAGTCATTAATGGAGCGTAGATTACAACTAGTACGCTCAGTTTTCCGTGCAAGCATATCGTACAGATAAGGGGGGTATCGCAGACGAGACAACCGAGAAAATCAAGCATGCAAATAATAAGTAAAAGCGATTCTCCAGCACTAAAATACTATGGCAGTTATAGTGAGCATTGATGTTGAAAGAAAACATCAAGCAAGCATTTTGCAATATCTGGAGCAATATTGTTTTTTATAATGAGATGTTAGATAATTGTAATACACACTACTAATTGTTGACTAAGCATATACTGAATTTGTTTTCCAAAGATTTGGAAATTAAACAAGTAAAAGTAGTTTAAATTTAAAAAGATTTTTGCAATACCCATTTGCCCAACGAGGAAGAAGGTAAGAAATTGGTGCTACCTTAAGATGTTCGATGAACTACACTTTTTGAATGTTTTGAAATATATATATATATATATATATATATATCAATGAATGGTCGAAATTATTGCAAATGTTTCAAGATGGTATTGATCATTTGATTCATTTTTTAAAAAAGGTCTGGAATATTCAAAGTAAAAGAATTTCCGAAGACTTTAAAGTTATTGAAGCCAATCTCTGTGGCACTTAAATTCACCAGAAACGTGCCTGTTTGTCTCTTGAATAAAAGAAAACATTTAGACGCAATTTTTTAAAGTTGTGAAGAGAACATAAAACAGCAGTTTATGAAGAGGTATGAATAAGCTACAGCGCCTTTTACTTCTTGGCCTATTAAAATAAAAATAAAAATACCACCTTGATTAGTGACGAATTCCAGATAGTTCGGCAACTAAGTTTCCATCCTCAGCAGAATCTACGAAGATTAGTTTTCGTATTAACAATAGGACGCAAAATTTGGAAGAACAGCTAGCAGCAATTAACAGTGTAAAATAATTGCAACATCTTTTTTTAGAATTTGAAGGGACGAGTGTATGTTTAGACAGTAATAGACATAGCGGTCGCTCGTGAGTATTTTTAGTGGATGGACAGCAATAGGCACAAACACTGCACTGATCTCTATTGTCTGGTAACTTAGTTATCACATGGAGATTACGCCATGAATCCGCAGCCGGGCATTAGATGTCTCTGTAGATTTTTCTAAAGGGATGTGCTAACGTGAAGTTGACGATACGGCGTACTGAACGAGCGACAGGCATTCCTCCGACGTGCACTGATGAGGACTAAGCAGTCCGAAACAACTATCTGTACGTGTGGATGCCTGGAACTGTGCAATCAGACGTGTTGTGTGATCCCAGAAGTATATTTATATATTTTTTAATTATATTTATATACTACATTCTTGAATTATGTTTGGGTGGGTAGTGCCTACCTTGCCACCCGCGACGAGCCGCTACTGAATAGACACCATTTTCAATACGTGTTGTAAATTTATATTAGGGAAATAAAAAATTTAGTATACGTATTATTCTAAAATTTATTTTATAGAAACTTAATATCAACTTTACTGAGATACGTATTTCTGTTTCTTTTTACTTTTTTCTTTAAAAAAATCATGGTACCACGTTCCTGAACAATGTTGAAATCTGTGCAAATTCTACAACCAATGTCGGACATATTTCACTTCAGTAAATTGTATTGCATGTGGTAAAAAATATATATAATGCCGTAATTCTAAAGAGAATTGGGGTTCGAATTTAATCATCACTTTACCTTGATCATTAATCATCGTTCTTATAATGTATAAAAACCAATCGTTACTACTATCCTTACAAGCACAAATTCGAACGTGCTAGATAGTCACGTCAATTTTGTCCAAGCCTGTACAAGCTGTATGCCCTTAGGCGTCTACCTAGTACCACCACTCCGATGTATTATCATCGATAACTCGTGTAATACATCTGTCACACGATATGCACTGCTTCGGCATCACATAGATCGCTCGGCTCGCTTAGCGACTTGGAGTATCGAATTCCCTACCCGTAGGGGGAAAAATGTAATCCCTACCGAGTTGGGGGCGGTTATTCTAAAAAAAAATCCTTGAAAGTGTTGCTGGGAGAACATAGGAAATGGTCTTTTAGATGATACTTTATATATAGTGGGAGTTATGATTAATAGAAGTTTTTCGTTCGAAATATTTGTTATGGTATCTACTTTTGCAAACGAAAATAAATAGGGTTTTGTTTAGAATTATTTTGTAGAAATATTTTCGCCCGTTTTATTGCCTTTTTGCGTGGTATGTTGATTCATACAAGATACCATGATCCTATAATGGCATTAATTGTTCTGGCATTTTCCATGTTTCTCACGAGATACATACTTGCAAGGGACGATCGCGAACCCGGAAATTCAAAAAATATATATGAAACTTTGGGAACATGCATCACATATAGGTATGTACTACGCATTTTTTTTTCTTCGGAAAACCACTGAGTGGGTGAAATGAATTTTTGAAAATGGAAAAATTTCCATTCTGCCTATGTGTATAACTTGCTAACGGGAAGAGGTATAGAAAAAGTTTTAAGACAAAAATGTTTGCTTGAATGAGTTTTATTAAGCAGGCAGAAAATGTTTAATACATCGACATTTTGTAAACTCTCTTAAAATTTCGTGATGATTTAAAAACTATCAACCAATGTCTGTGTTAGCTTGTGATGCTCATTACTGGAGAAAAATAAAAATTTTATTATATAGAATAATATATATGTAGGAGCTAATCTTTGCTATGTCACAATATTACTTTACCATTTACCTGTCCATTTGCTGCATATGGAAACTTTCCGAAACTTTTGCTGTTGCAAGTCGTCTTTTCTACCCAGTTTTCCAATACGTAACAGCGTTGGTTTCTTTTGGTATACACTCTTCTTCTTCAGTTTCTATTGCTTCTAATGCTTTTTTTTCCGTGTGGGCGTATACAGGCTGATTCATTTTCGACCCTCACCATGGGGACTCGCTTATTATTGGAGAGAGAGGGTAGGTTTAAATTTGGCAATTTGCTAAATTTTGTGTTTGTTATGAATCCGAAGAAAAATAAGCCTGTGACAAATGACGTTCGAGATTTTTTTTAAACAAAAAAAAAACATTTTCTTCTTTTACCTCTACCACCTTTAATCGGCCTTGCAGAGAGAAGCTAAAAACATATTCTCAGGTCACTTTTGATCTTCTATCTA
Source organism: Osmoderma eremita (assembly GCA_031763485.1). NCBI lineage: Eukaryota > Metazoa > Arthropoda > Insecta > Coleoptera > Scarabaeidae > Osmoderma > Osmoderma eremita. The sequence goes on from JARFOC010020524.1 coordinate 14,489, forward strand.
ATAGTGTACTCGAATTTTTTATATGACGTTTCGATTCCTTCTGGCCATCATCAACTTTCTTATTTCTTACCGGCGCCATATTTGATTTTGACACCCTCAAAAAGAGTTTTTTCCTGATTTCAACCATGTATAACATGTTGACAAAAAGTTTTGATATTATGGTTTTATTGACCAAGAACACATTTTAACATTAAATAAGGTAACCATGAAATTTAAAACTGTCAAATGTTCCAATTATCGTTCGTTAGTAATAGAAATATGTCGTACACCAACGAAAAGAAACGAAATATGTTAAGTATTTTTTATTTATCGAACCGAAATACAACAATAGAGGGTACAAGATATTTACAACTGTATCCAGAAAGACAACAGCCACAGCGAATACATCTTGACAGAAACTTCGAGAATGGATTATTTAACACGCCGCGTAATGTTTATGTTAACAGGAATTTGAAATAAAATGAATGGGATATTTTATAAATGGTAAATTAGAGGTGTGTTTTGCAAAGTTTATGTAAGCTTCGCACCTGATTTGTAACAATAAATGAAAATAATAATAACAGTAGTAATAAAAAACAAAACAATGAACCAACAATTACAATAAATGTTCAAATAACTGGCCATTTTGATTAACACACAATCGCGCACGGTTTCCGGAATTTTGAACTGCCTCTTGTATGGTTCTTCTAAGAATTAAAACGAAGGCATTCTGGAGTCTATTGCCACCATATATGCTGTAGTTGATCTATAATATTGATCTGGAATATTGTTATTTGAGAAGTTAGATACGTATGTGAAAAAGGCATCTTTCCCCATTTAATGTCTCTTCATACATAACTGGTTCTATGAGACCGTTTGCCAAAATGCCAATCCAAACAACGATGTTGACGTCTCCTTGCCTTCTTTTGTCTGGGATTTTCTAATACCCAATAGTGCTTCGTATTTCTGTTAAACATTTCAGAATTCATAAATTTTGATTCATCTGATCAGATCATTTTGTTTAAAAAATCTTCCCACTAACCAATTGCAGTACCCCAGTCGTCTTAAATTATTACCAGGTACTAAACTGCTGGTAACATGACTCTTGTGTCATTTGAACCTGTCTCGATGTAAAGTTCTCCATACTCGAGTGTGAGGTAAATTTAATTCTAACGCCACTTCGCGTGGAGATGTTGATGGATTATTATTTGTCTAGAAAATACAATATATACATAAATATTGCGATAGAACTTTGCTATTTGTAAAATATTCCCTCGATTTTCATTCAAATTCTTACCATAAACAATACGCGGCTTGGTAAACGATCCATTCTTGACCAAGTGTCAAACAAGATCTAGAGAAATGGTACGACGTGTTGTCGTTCTGGATACAATTGTAAATACCTTATACTCTCTGTTATTGTATTTCGGCTCGGTGAATAAAGAATACTTAACATATCTCGTTTTTTTCGTTGGTGTACGACATTTTTCTATTACTAATGAACGATAATTAAAACGTTTGACAGTTTTAAATTCCATGACTGTCTTATTTAATATTAAAATATATTCTTGCTCAATAAAATCATAATATCAAAACTTTTTTCAACATGTTATATACATGGTTGAAATCAGAAAAAAGAACTCTTTTTGACAGTAGTTAAAATTCAATATGGCGCCGGTAAGAAATAAGAAAGTTGATGATGGCCAGAAAGAATCCAAACGTCAAAAAAATTTCGAGTACACCGTTAGATAGAAGATGAAAAGTGACCCTGAGAGTGTGTTTTTAGTTTTTTCTCTGCAATGCCGAATAAAAGTGCTAGACGTAAAAGAAGAAAATGAGTTTTTTCGTTTTTAAAAAAAATCTCGAACGTCATTTGTCACATGCTTATTTTTTCGTCGGATTCATAAAAAAAACACAAAATTTAGCAACTTTGCCAAATTTAAACCTACCCTCTATCTCCAATAATAAGCAAGATCCCCATGGTGAGGGTCGAAAATGAATCAGCCTGTATTCTACGTGATCTATCTGTTATGTGATCTGCCCGGTTGCAAAAATTCTAGAGTTGTATCAGTTTCTAGTGAAAACAATCTGAACAACAAGAAGAATGTCTTTTATGTCATGCAATTCGTTTTCTTTGGTTTTCGTAGGTGGCCCATTATTATTATTGGTAACTTCGAACGTTATCATCAGCAAAGGAATTACATTAATAATATTTATGGCGACGATTTTCAACATCTATTACTAATTCCAAGTGTGATGAACTGTATATATACTACTTCCTTATCTCATTCGCTTTACCTTTCTTACAAAAACATGTTTACTGTTTACCCGTGCATCGTTGCTTCCTTCAAACAATCTAATCTAATGAAACCAATAAAATAATAATTCGTAATCAATACCATTATCAATATTTTTGTTAGTTTTTAAAACCAAGTTCAACACTGTAACTAGAGGTCTGTTACACAATCAACCAATCCCTATTACCTATCGTCGAAAAAAATATATGTAAAAATGTCGATATATTGAATTTTTTTCTTGTCTGTCTAATAAAACTACTCAAACAAACAATTTTTGTCTTAAAACTTTTTATATACCTCTGACTGTTAGCGAGTTATGCGCATATGCAGAATGGAAAAATACAATTTCAAAAATTCATTTCACCCACAGTGTTTTCCCGCAGAGAAAAAAGGCGTAGTACATACCTATATGTGATCTGCATGTTCCCAAAATTTCATAATTTTTTGAATTTCCTGTTTCGGGATCGTCCTTTGTTAGTAAAAGAATTGATTATTACCAATACCAAAACACTGTATTTATCTTAAACATTGAAAATCACAATGTACATCGTTAGAACTACCAACTATTTTTTAGAACTACTAACTATTTTTTCGATATTTTTTCATATTTCAGACGTCGTGTATACAACCGCTCCAAAATATATTCTGGGCGTCTAAATTTAGTCCAAAACCAATTTTGCCTCGTTCGCGTAGAGCCTTTTATAACTTCTCATAAATCTCGTTCAGTGCCTATATCGGACTACCAAATAACTTTTCGATTCCGATATTGCGATCAACCGTTTAGAATGCCGGAAAAAATGAAGAGTGCTAGTGGGCGGCCGGCAGGGCGAGCCATTGGCTTTAATAGGAGCTGAGCTTTCAACCGCGAAACCCATGAATCTGTAATGATTTTAATTATTCCCTGACTACACGAGTGGGCGTGGATCGATGCGTTTGGAATTTCACGCTGATTCACTGTCAAATCAATATACAATTTGAAGGATAAAAAATGTGTATGCTATAGATATAAATAAATGACCGACAAGTTCTTAAAAAATGCGGATTATGCGCAATATTTTAGGATATTAGTAATTACGTATTTAATTTTCGAAATTTATATCTGGATTTAATACAAGCTATTTTTGTAAATACAATTAAAATTAAAAACGTCTACTTCGGTTTAAGGTAATTTTTATTAAAAGGCTAAGCATAATCTAAACAATTTGTTAAAGAAACGATCCCATAACATACTCTTAGAGATTCTTTCGAATAAAAAATGTTTTAAGCCAGATCATTTCTCGGTTGGTATTTAATCTTGTATTAGAAAAAGCAACAAGAGGAACTGAAATGAATAACAATAAATACGACTATAGGGTATAAAAGTACAGAAACAATAAATGTTTACAGGGAATTTGTAAGCAATTTACCTGCAAAGCCATTGTTGTTTGAATTTAATATTAGTTTCCATTAATATCCCAGGCTCAGTCGATAAAGGCGAATTCTGTTCTGTGGGAAATAATAGTAAATATACGCCTAGCCAGGGACGGATGATGGGTATAAAAGCTGTTGTTAAATCAAGAAATACTTTATTTTTTATATCTTGTAATTTAACATAAAAACTACGCATTACACAACACAACACAAAAGAAGGGTTTGGAGGCATTTCATACATTACATCACTGATCTACCAGACGAAGAACGAAACGCCGATGCAGTTAACCGAGCCCAAGTTGCCACCCTAGAATCCTGAGACGGGCGAAGAAGATCCTTTGCTGTTAATACAGTACATAATTGTAATAGCTCGGTGTTGTGATGATGATTGGAGTATTTGAGGTGGTTGCGAGAGAAAACGAATTGATAAATAGGTAACCAAATTGTAAAAGTCAAAAAAGTAAAGTTTGTGAGCGGTATAAAAAGGATAGTGAGGAAACGAGTGCAAAGGAAGAGGTAATTGGAAAAGTGTGGTGAGAAAGATTTGGAAGGAGTTGGAACGAGTGACGGCGATATTAGGAAAAACAACAGGATGGAACACATTACACACACATACATAGGGTAGTTAAGGTATATGACGATTTAATTTATTCTTTAAAATTATATGTTCGTATTTGTTGTGATAATATCATTTCCAAATTATTTCTTCAATACATCCGTAGGTGTTTCGATATTATAAAAGGTTAAACTTTCTTGATTGAGTCATATTATAATTAAATTAGCAATTGTCAAATAAGTGTCACTCAGAAGTTGCCCGGCTTGTGTCAACTTGACATAAAGAAGAATCTAAGTTTATATTATTTAAAATTCATTAATCTATTACGAATTTGAAATATTGTATGAATATAGTATGTACCTTAAAAAGATTAATTTGAAAGACAGTAAAAGGTGCGAATACGGAGAAGCTGCAAATCTGGAGATCGTCAACTGGTTTCTTTTCAAATATTACTTTATTATTGTAAAATGCAAGTTTTCCATTACCTTTACTATTTTCCTTGCGACATTAAAATAAAAGTGTAGGTTTATATTTTGTTTGTAGTTTTATATAGTTATTATATAGTTAGTTAAGGTGTTATACAGTGTAATTGGAAAACCCATTATTTCTTTTTGGGGCTTACCAACCTACACTGAGAGAAGTAATTTCTATAGCCAAGTAAGACTCACTAAATTTAAGTAATTTTCAATCTCCTATATAAGCAAGAAAATATTGTTTTCACGGGAATATTTCAATTTCTTGAAAATTCAATACTATTTATTTTTATATCAAGATAAATTTCTTTTCTGATAAGAAAGCAAGTTCTTGGAAGAAGTAACTCTGATATTGTGTGTAAGTGCCTCGTTTTCTTCTATTCACCAGCGGGGTATATTCAAGAAATTTATCTTATTAATCCAAGAATTTTGATATCTTGTAAAAAGGCGTCTCTTTCTTGAACTAATAGTTTCACATATTTCATATTAATTATTTTGTTATGTCAAACTAGGGACTTACTTGGAATAAACTTCGTACTTATTTGGGGTAAATCATATATGTACTTACTTGAGGAAAGAAATACATACATCTGTTTGGATGCAGATACACCCAGGAGTGAAATTCTCGGAAGTCGTTCTTACTAGTGTATAGCGCTGATAGTGCTGTCTTAGATTTTATGTTCCCTCAAACAATATTATAAGCACTGGACATTAGACCCTGTACCTTAACATAAAGATTACAGAAGTAATTAGTTAATATTCTGTTCAATAAAAATACCAACTATATATTATGTAAATATATAATTTTATATTTACTATTTATATTTATTACCGCCAAACCCTAAAATAAAAATAATAATAATAAAAACAAAAAATTCATTTCGTGACTGAAGAAACATTGTAAGAAAAAGGTTTACTAGCGCCAAGAATAATTGTTGTATTACGCCAAGTAAGTATTCTAGACACAAGAAAAAAATTACTTCTCTTAAAGAAATTGATCCAAGAACATTTAATTTCTGGCGATTAGAAAATACTTTTCTCTGTATATGAACTTGGTACTGGCTATTTATTTAATAATGTCTTGATGGACTCCTGGACGAGAAACATGTAACATAGTAAATCGTTACTGTGAATCTTGAAAGAATGTGAGATGATGGCTATCGCTAGCACTACGGCCATAAATTAATTAATAACACATTGCTATTATCGAATTACTCAACTGGGTACCGCCTAAGATCCTTCTAGTGTCAACATAAAGCTCACTATCTTGTCCTCAAAAGGACCGATGAGCATATAGCTGAATATAAATATAAAATAAAATGTCCTTCAAGTTCAAATTAATTAGTTTTTTTTCTCCTAATAGGAGCCGGTATTTATTTTAATGAAACACAAATTATATTCTGCATAATATCATGGATACGGACTTTATAAGCAAGTGAAACACTTGTTAGCAGTCGCAAAGTTATTACACATTATACGCCTGCGTATTATGTATTCGGTTGAAGGACGTACACACGACTTCGTTTTTACTTCGGCCGACAGTAATACTAACATACATTGTACAAACTACTTAAGAAAAATTAATAAAATATAAATATACCGCTGTTTAAAAACATTAAAGCGCCGCACACGTTTGATGTAGAATCTTTGGATGCATTTACAATTTCCTTAATCATATCCCCAAACTTAAATTGTTAAGTTTCCGTAAGTTTGACTATTAAACAAACTTCTTTGCAATCTCAACAAAGCAAAATATTTGCAATATTCGAATAACGCAGAATATCCAACAATTTCTCATATGAAAAAATATCCGAACGAAAGCAACATTGCAAATGAAATTAAATAACTTAAAGAAAACTTATTGAAGAATTGGTAAAAGAAAGATATATCGAATAAATATTTTTTATCATTTATGAAGCCTTATAGTTTTATTCAGGACTGTACAACTGCCACCAACACAATAAATGCATTCACGCATCCTCAAACAACATAGGGGCAAATTCAACCCCTAGCCAGTCAGCTTCGAGGATAAGATCACCTTCTTCTTTGTATTATTTATTTCCAAGACTTCGCTTCCTGTCCGTATATTTTTCCACCCTCTTAACCTCTTGAATGTCGGATACTAGTCGGCTATCCGAGGGTCGAACCAGACGTAAACAGCTGCCACGTCACTTGCTCCGATACCTCTAACCACCCTCACTCTTCCGAGCGGGAACAAACCACCTTTAACTCGTGATAATTCATTTATACCTACTTGCATTTTTTTCCATTATTTTCTGGCACCCCACACGCAATGATCGATGAATTATTAATGATTATGCCTTCCTTGTACTTCGACATCGCTCCTCATAGCTTGACGAAAGAAGGACCTTTCTAGATCTTCTCCCGTTTTTCCCGATTGTGATGAGGGTGGTTTCAACTTTTCGGTGGCAATGGAAAAAATAGAAATGACGGGAGGGACGGAAATATAGTGCCGGCTAATAAATAATGAAATATGGTAATAAACCGATGAGATAAAAAGTGCATGTAATGGAATTCGTGAACGAATTAGAATGGGTAGAAATTTTTGGGTGAATATATGTATAGTTAAGTGTTTCTAGTTCTTGGTTTTCTTTTAGTTGCTTTCATGAATTATAAATGTGTGTTTTTGGTCACATAAATCTAAATCAATAAGTATTACATACCTATACAGGCTGGCCATTTGCAATATATTTAGCCACAATAACCATCTTAAGTGAGCAAACACCTTACCGCTTCATTCTTATACAGTTAATGACACATATGTCCCAAGTGTATTAAAATATTTTAGGGAAGGAGACACACCAAAAATTCTGAAAATAAGTACACTGCCGATTTTTACATAAATTTGAAGGTATCTCAAAATAGTGCAGTGATGCAAAAGTGAAAACGATTTACTCTGAAAGACCACTTTGGACTAGGGCAGTGTACTTATTTTCAGAATTTGTGTATATTTCCATCCCTAGAATATTTTAATAGATTACTCAACTTGGGAGACTATATATTTTGAATTGCACTTTATTCGCGCACCCTCTATGTTTTTGTAGGCGAACTAAACCTATAATTATTATTTATGTATTCTTATGTTTAAATAATTGAATACGATAATTATGGGTAAATTAATTAAAGTAAGAAATCCATTGGATATTTGAAGATACATATCTTTATTGCACATAATTTTAAATACACATTAAATTAGGCCTTGCTGTGAATGTATGTATGTATTGTCATTAATAACTAATTTACAATTTATGTTTCCAAAAATAGATAGAACTCATCACAGCCTGGGTTCAAAATCATGTCCTTCATTTTCTGGACATACATTTATGCCTCTTTTTAAAGTCTGGATAACATTTGCAATCATTTCTTCCGTAGTATAATTAATAGCAACTGTAATTGCATCTTGTAATTCAAGCAATGTATATATTTCGTTTCTGCATACAGTATTCTTTCAAGAGAACAAACAGGAAAAAATACAAAGAGTCCCTGAGGATCGAGGAGGCTATCTACTTCTTCTGACCAGTCGATTTCACAGCTTTGTTCCATCTGGACACGCTGACTGTCAGATAGACATCGGCCGCATGCGCATTGCACAATTTGTACGATAAAGGAGTTTATTGCAATACATTTACACAATGCGCATGCTTCTTACGTCCATATGACAGACAGCAAATCCAGTTGGAACAAATATTCGCGAAGAAATTCAATTGTAGTATGTGCAATGTGAGCAGTAACATCATCCTGTTGAAAGTATCCGAATTGTATTTCGTCGCCATGAAGTTAAGCGATAAATGTTACTAGAATGAAAGCTGTATATCGTGCGACATTGATTGTATCATGAAGGAAAATTGGACGTACTATTCTTCTACGTGATATTGCACATCAAACACCTATTTTAACGGGATGCATATTATTTTCTACAAACACTTGTAGATTTACTGATGACCAATATCCATGATTTTGTGAGTTTACATAACCGCTAAGATGAAACCAGACCTCATCGGTGATAAATGTAATCTCCAACAAATTATTATCGGCAAGATTATTGCTAAACCATACACAAAACTCTCGGCGTTTTTTTAATATCTGGCGGTAACAATAATTGATGCAGTACGGACACCTTATATAGATGTAGATTTAATAGCATTACGACACAGTCCTATTTGAACACAAAATAGAATTTTACAAATATTATATGCATTAAACCAATTACCTTCAGTACCTATTTCTGCTGATAATCTCAAAGATGTATTAGGATTTATATTCGTTCTTTCTTGAATTGCAACTTGAACTCCCTCAGTTAATAAACTGGATCTAGCAGAATGACATTTCTATGAAATGCTCTCAGTTTCCCAAAAACGACAATGAGGTTGATATTTTGCAAAGATATCATATTCTAATTCTGTTTCTGGAAATCGATCGTGAAACTGATGTCAACACGAATACGTGGAGTATCCCCCCCCCCCTCCTCCCGATCCAGTTGCAGTTCTCCGCTACGGAAATAAGGTTATTGTCTTGAGAAAGACAGCTTAAAGTATTCAATTAAATACAGAGCAACGAAGAAAAGAAAGAAGAAAGTTTAATAGAATATCAACTGAGAGCAATACTAACTGATAGACCGCAGATTATAGTGAGACAATTGACAGCAGGCCAACCAACCTTAGCGGAGTTAATAAAAACAATATTTTGTTTGTAACATCGCAATAGTTCATACTGCAGCAATAATGTATGACAAATCGTTACTAAAGTTGATATATCGATGAAGTGGAACGGCTTTTTGCTCACCCCGTACAAAAGTCAATGGTTTGGAGATATTTTAATTATTGTTTTTAGAAGTGTGGGTTCTGCCACTTTTTAATATTTCGGTGTCCCTCGCACACCAACAGACATTATGTATCAAAAATTATAATTACAAGTTTTGATACATAATTTGTGTTGTTGTGTTTAACACGAAAAGCACCTACATATTGAGAGACGTTTTGTATTAGTGTTAGAACATGCGGTTCTAAAAAAACCAAAAACTGAACTATTTTAAAATCTACTGACTTTTGGGTAATATTATGCCTAAATCTATTAGAAATGGGCTCTAGATAGCTAAATAGTTCCAAGGACTAAAGAAATTTGGAAGATAATCACGATATTATATGCATATACATATAAACATTAATGTAAAATGTAAACATATACGCACATAATGCTTTTGGATCACACAACACAGCTGGTTATGCACAGCATTAGTACCGACAGACATTCCCATGTACAGATAGCTCTTACGGACTTCCTAGTCCTCATCAGTGTACGACGGGGAATGCCTGCCACTTTTCAGCGCGCCGTATACATACACTTTACAATAGATGTTGACAATGAAAGCTCATAGGCGACATCTAGCGCAAAGCGGAGCATTCATCGCGATGATTTCACAAGCGACACAGCCGTGATATCTGTGTTATAGCGTGTGATCCTTCTTTAATGTTGTAAAACAGCTAGTAATAACAAAATAAAAATTCTGAAAATTACTTGTACCAATACTCTCTGGCAGGAAGGTAATATAACCAAGATATTATATGCATATACATATAAACATCAATGAGAAATGTAAATATATACCCACATAATGCCTGCGTATATATTTACATTTTTCATTAATGTTTTTATGTATATGCATAGAATATCATCGTTAAATCGTAATAACAGAAATATAAATGATGCATAATAAGCAAGTAACAAAATATAAAAATTTGCATTTGTACCCTCTAAGAATATACCAAATTCTACCTGAATATTTTTCGTACTATCGACGTAAAACACTTTCCATTCCCGCACAGCATTCCTAATACCGTCAACCTGAAAAGAAATCGATCATTACACTACATCGACTTCGAAAACTTTTTTGCTTTAAAGATATTGTAAGAGTGGAATTCTCATTATAGTACAAGCGTTAATGAGTTTAATTTTCAAGGGGTTTCCAATTTTCGTTCAATCGCGGAAGACGGAGACGAGAAATTTAACGGATAAGGTTACGCATAGCGATTTTAGTGCGTCTTTTTTTCTGTTTCCTTTTAACGGCATATTAAAGAGGCCGTAACGATATTGTGATTAGTGTCTCGAGCTGGATGAAAGCCCTAATCTGGGAAAGTTTTACGCTATTAATGATGACGTGAATAACGATCATCGGGGACAATTAATGTGTAAGTAGAAGGAAGATACTGAATGGTTTGGGTCGTTTTCATAAAAGCAGATTACTCGCATAATGGAACATTGGAAATGGATGGGGGAAGTGTCGGTGTTATAGTAGTAGCAATCTTTGGTAACGCTGATCTATGTACTCAGGTCGCTAGGAAAGTTTCGTCCAACGTTAAAATTAATGAAAATTCTGGGTAATGCGCCTGCCGAACATGTATACTTAAGCGAAGTTTTACCGATATAACTTTAGTTCTAGCAGAGCTATCGTACGGCAAAGTTGTTAAGACGCTATCAAGACATGATTACCGAACAGAATTATGGTCTACAATTTTAAGCATGGTTTGAGGACAATATAACGATACTACAAGAATTTGTACAAAAAAATTGACATAGATGGATGAATCTCGCTTTGGAAGACCGATGGAGGTGAAATAAAATGTAGTTGCAGTACAAAACTAATTGAAAAAGAACGCCATACAACCTATAGACAAATTCAGGGCATTATATGCTTTAATGCGCCAGTGTACATGGTCATTTAGTGGTAGCAAAACTTAGAACTCTATAGGTGTCTCAGATTGATGGACCAACAAAGACGACCGCAAGACCACTTAATCTGAGGCCATAACGACACTCCAACCATCGTCTAAACCTAGGTCATAGCCTCGCTCATTAGAAAAAATTGAACGTGTTTTAACACGTAGTGGATCATATCGCAGCACGCTGGCCCTCCTGCGAGAACTCCGTGGATTATAGAGTTATACGGAAAGTTATCTCATTACTCTCACAACTGCGGAAAGGCAAAATATGAGTTGATCATGCGTTCTATAAGCATTATAGAATCTGTATCATACAACAGTTATTACTTCCGCATTATTCTTTATATTGCATATAAGTATTTAATACTTTCCGGGATAATCTCGGTTCACATACTATGGTATTAAAATGTTAGCAATTAGATTGGTTTGAAATTGGTTTTCATCGGGGTAGTATTTGACACTGGCTGGTGTCGTCCTTAGTACTTTGGACACACCTGTTATCATCATGTTACGGGACTACCGATTTGTGTTGCGCTGACACCAATCTGCGTTTTGTCACGTATCTAAGGGGCACGTAGCTTGGGGGTGAGCATGCATAGTTCAGAGTGTAGTTGTTAGAAGTCTCTCGATACTTATTACCCAAGTTGTTAGTTCTTCTGTTTGGTTACGGCTTACTACCGTATGCCCTGATGTTCTACATATATAGCATATTGGGCGTTCATCTATAGTCCTCGACAACTGTCCAACATTCTTTGGTGTAAATCTTTCAGATTCTAACCCTACGCGTTCATCCCGGTAGTTAGAATAACTACGCGGGTGGGGTAGGTTTTAGTTGCTCGTATTAAGCTTAACCTGGTTATGAGTCACCTTTCATAGTTCCTCTCGGATTTCTTATAGAATAACATTCGTTAGTTGTGTCGTTATTGCTTCCAGTGATGGATGTTCTCTGTTCTTTTCTTGATACCGTGTTCATTCTTCGCATAATTTGCACCAGAATCTGTTTATACACAGAATTTTTTCCAGCGGCGAATGGTAACTTGAGAGGATACCATACTCGCCAGACTTTCACAAACACTGACGAGTTTCAAACTCTCGACCCTTGATGCTGCCACTATCAGAGCAGCTCCCCTGGACTGCCGATCCGTTGAAAGAATATTTGGAAACATTCGATTAAAGTTACCAAAAATGTGCTACAAAGACCACAATTGGTTGCTATGTGAAAAACTTCAGAGCCCGATTACCTTTTGGCCAATAGCTGGGCTATACGAAAATATGTACTTTGTTTTATTACAACTACGACAACAAAGCAAGAACTTAGCGAGGAAGGGGGTATCAGAATTTGGTCAGCAGGTACGCAATTATACCCGGTATGAGGAACATGGGAGATAAACCATTTTTTTTAAATAGCACTTTTTTATAAAGGATAATATTTAACAGTTGACGCCGGCGCTCGGTTTTGAGTTTTAGTCTAGCGAACGGCGTTTTCAAACTAAAGCATAATTCGCATAATTCGTGTACCACACGCGTCCCGTGATAGAACCTCATATATACCATCGGTGGTACACGCCGGCGTCAACGTGTTAAATAACAAAAAAAATTCCATTACAATACCTATATATTTTTTTATTCGTATTGCTGTACTGCCAAGACCATCATCACGTTGATTGATGATGTCACTGCAAGAAGGAGCTGGACTTCAGCATTCCAGAACTAAGCTTAGTCGAAAAAGACTAGACCTCTTCCTAGCGCGTGAAGATGAAATTAAGCCATTGGGCAATACGAAATCTTCATAGCAAATAACTTATTACCTAAATGTCTCAGTTTCGCTGGAAATTTATATAATAACATCCATTTATTTCTCAAATTGCCAAAGCAGTACGTAAATCCATCGAAATCACAAAGTAAAAAGAATGACCAAACTCTATTGTGGTCTTGTAGTACTAATTGAATTGCTTTGTCTCTCAAACAGATACAAGAAAGTAGCTCTTCTAAATTGCCTTCCCTGCAAAGAATAGGTATTTTAGAATGAAGGTGCCGTATTCGATTCCCGGTTGCAAATATGAGTACCTGGAAGTCAATTTCTGGAGTAATAAAAGACCGTGGTTTAGTATCACTAGCTCTGGAACGTGGCTAGGATATCAGAGCGCTAAAACAGTTACAAATCACACTCTACCATTTCCTGTTACTATCATAGACTTACCAATTTTTTTTTGGGTTACGCAAACGAAATCACTTTTAGAAGAAGAAAAAATGATACCTACTGCACTTTAAAACTAAAAATCAGCATTTAAGACGTCAACCATATTATATTACCAACACCTAAGCCTTCAATTAAAATTTTCTAACACATGCTTTTTGTTCTTATATACCCTCTTCCATTTCACTAACCGTCTTTTCCATCAATATCGCTTTCGTTTAAAATAAATAACGTATCTTTCCATTTGCCCCGAACTAGATGATTCCCTTGAAAATCGCACAATAACGCCGACAAAGCCTCTTGGTAAAATAGCCCTTCGGGAGTCTTCTCCGCTGCAACGGAGCGGGGTACACTTCGTCGCGCTGTCAACGGCACTACAGTCACCTTGATTAATTCAATGACAAGCCAAGATTGCTTTCGCCACCATCATTTATCTCGCGTCGTTTTCGGCTGTTATTGCTTGTGTTGGCTTGGCCGAGACCTAGGAAACCTTAGGGGGTTGGAAGAAAGGGAAGGGCGAGAGGGTAAATCGTGGATTTCGGCTAAATTCCGGAGATGGATCACCTGGACGCTTGCGGAGATCGCTTCTGTATAAATTACAGCATTGTCACGGGTGATATACTAGGATGAGATGAAAAAATTTGCGGGCACGACTTAGACTGAATCCCACCTTCATTTTTCTCCCGTAAATAATAGATGGTGATGCTTAGCGCGTCGGATAAATAAGACGTTATACAGACGAATTATAGAAATTGGGGATTTTAACCGAATTTAGATGAAATTGATGTTGCTCAAAGGAAGCAGAGTGGCCGAGGAATAATCTTTTTTGCGATGTATGTAATACTAATAGCTTTTATTGCCCAACAGGTCGAAAGTTTAATGATAGCACAATATTCCATAACCTAAATAAACGTACGTACTAATCATCATACAATAATCAACAAATGAAAAGAAAGCACCTTAAATATAAGTACTAACAACTTAATGTAAAATTAAAAACAAAACAATAGATGTGAGCAGTAGATAATCCTCCAAGGGTGCGAGGTTCATCACCTAGCTCACCTCATAATATTCGTTCTTATAGAATGGACAAACAATCCTGTTGGATAAAAGGCAATCCGGAAATATGGAGTCACAGGCCTACAATGGATGCCAAATCAGACAAGCTTAGTAGATGAGCGAAGGAAAGTGATTTAAGTACATCAATTTTTTCGATGTACTTAGAGATGATAATAATAATAAATTTTTTTGGAGGGGGAAAATGCATTATGCACCTTCAGGTGAGGTAGGAAGCTCACCCGGTGTGTGAGACTCCCACCCACTAAAAAAACCCTTCTCTTCCGAACAGGTATCCACCTCGGTACCGTTATTCACATTTCTTCAAGGTGGTGTTCCGTATTTATCGTATAAATTGCCTTTCGTTATGCGTCATTTTCTCCTTTCTTGGTGGTTAAAATTGTTTCTATATATGAGGAGACCCTCTGCCAGGATCCTCGATTTTCTACCATCTTCGGGATGATGTTATTAGGCGATAATAGTGCCAGTTCACCCTCTAAGACGTCTCTTTCTGCTTTCCACCTGGAACACTCGAAGACTGTGTGGTAAGCATTGTCTTTATCGGAGTCCTGATACGGACAACGGGCACTACCCAATTTCCCCATTTTAAACAGGCAATCAGGCAACAGGGTAAGATAGTACCCGTTTCACCATGTTTTCTGTTGATCCAGGCCGCCAGATTTCTGATCAATGTGGCCGTCTACCTGCCTCTGTCGTCAGCTTCCCATCTCTCCTGCCAGAGACGAAGGGTGCCCTCTGTCTCTTCACGAGTCACAGCTTCTCCCTCCTGTTTGAGCTTCCAAATGCGCTTTCTTTCTTTGGCCAATAGGTCAATCGGCACCACTCCTGCTATTACTAAGATAGTCGTCTCGGAAACTGTCCTATAGGAGCTAGCGATTCGTAGCGCTCCTCTCTTCTGGACGCAGCTATCTTTTGACGGTATTTCTTTTTGTCGAGTGCGTCCGCCCAGATCTCACACCCATAGAGAAGAATGGATTCTGACACTGACATTAGCAAACGTCGTTTGTTAGCGGAAGGTCCACCGACATTGGCCATAAGGCGACTAAGGGTCGCTACTTTCTGGTCTGCTTTGTTTGCCGCATAACAGAGGTGATCCCAAAACATCATTCTATTATTTAGATAGACACCCAGATACTTGATGGCCCTCGACGTGGTAATTTCCTCTGTGTCGATCCTCATGGGTATCTGCAGGGGAATCCTACGCTCTGTTAGGAAGGCAATCTCTGTCGTTTGCATCGCCAGTTGTAGCCCGTGGTCATCCATCCAGGCGATAACTCTCCTTATGACCTGGTTTAACCGTCTCTGAGCATCAATAATAATGATAATAGTAATAATATTTAATTACCAACAGATTTAAAACAAAAAATCCATAACAGGGAAATACTTGAATGATGAAATGGATCCACATTTGTACTATTGGCATTCCTACACATGACTTATGTTAGTGGAGCTTTAAGTAAAATATTGCTGGTTTTACATAGAAAGTGTCAACAGATCTGCGGTCATACGGAGGCACTATAAAACGTACTTGACAAAGCAACGACGGTGAATCAATTTCATAATTAATCAATTTGGTAAGAAACTTCCCACTAGCCTGCGATGAGACAGGGACTCAAAGTTGTGCCGTTCAAGTAAACTGCCACAATCAGTACCACGAGGAGGATAGATACCGTAATATTTATATGAAAGATATTTAAGAAATCTCTTTTGGACCCTTGCAATCAATAACTGCGCACTCGTTCTCATACGCGGACGAACTTTCAAACGGTATTCACAAGCGAATCTTACTTAAAGAATACCGTTGTAGTTTTATATAAGTAAAATGCAATTTCGGTAAGCCTACCTTGATAACTATACATTTTCATGCACATGAAAATCTATAAGAACCACTGTAGTTTGGACCAAGATCTGGAATAAGGAGACAACAAACATATTTTACGAATTGGATGGAAACTCTCATAGAGTAAAGTACATAATAAGCTTAAAACACTCGGGAGTTGAAATCACAAGTCACAATACAGAGACCCAACACCAAGCACTCAACGCAAAACAAATAACTAGCTATCTAAAGCAATAGTGCGTCCAGTTCCAAGTTATACTGTAGAAACAAAAAAAATGAAGAATAATGTACGAACTAGAGATGAAGATCTTAAGGAAAATACAAGAGATAACATTGAAACATTAACTACAGGATGTCGTAAAATGGGGAAAAAGAAAAAGTTAAGAGTGGAGGAAACATGTAAAAAGGACGACCCAAAGGGAAACAGTTACAAGGACAACCGCCCAAGATATAGACACAAAGTTGATATTCATAATCCGTGAAATAAAAAATAAGCCTAAACTAACAGGGAAATTATCCAATTAAAGAAGGAAATAGAATAGAATAGAACGAATAACTAGTCAAAGTCAACTTATCAAGTTATTATACTTCATTTTCATCAAAGCAAATATTTTTGTCAGGTAGTGATTTTAACTATAATTTACAAATTATATAAATTATATAAATTTTAGAGGTGCAAGACTCCGATTTAAGACCTTCATCGTTTTTTTTTGTATAAACAGAACATTTTTACAAACATAGTTTCATTGATTTAGTTTTAAAAATGAAAAAAGTTAACATCCCTTATGTTATTTTTATTTATCTTGTATTTAAAAATGCAAATGTTATCCTCATAAATATAATTTGAATATACCCCAAAACTCCCTACAAAATTAGTCTTAATTATTAAAGCAAAAAAAAAAGTTGCAGACGAAATCATATTTTTCTTTTTGTATAACTGATTATGTGAAAAGAATGCAAACAGAGTGCTAATATACATACATAATTTTATTCTCTTTATGTTGCTTCCCGAAAACAAAAGAAAAAATTATACAAACTTTATCAAAGTCCACCGTTGGAGTTAGGATAAAAAAAGAAATAGAGAGAAAAGAAAAATTTCCGGAATTATAAACTTAAATGGAATTAAGGACGAAAGAATAATTTTGATATTTTAACGATGTCGTTTCTCTTTTTTTTTGTGTTACAAAACCAAGGAAGTTAGATTATCGTTACAAAAATATCCAAGCTTTCGTACCTTTCTCTTACCGCACGGATAAAACAATTATTAAGATCCTTATTAACTTAAAAGGATTTTCCCAACCTAATCTCTTTAAAATCGGGACCCGCAAAATAAGCTTCATATAATTTCCAATATCAGCTAGCAATAACACCTAGCGATTAAGATGAAGATTAAAACGAAACGTCCCCTATTTCTTTGAGATTTGAACACAAGAGTGTCGGAGACATTACGTCTTTGCAGAGATCGGCTAATTATTAATTTAACCGCGGTGGGTTTTAATAAGGCGAGCATCGCTGCATTGTCTTCGACTGGCGAATTCAATCTATGTGCAAATCAAACGTAAACATTTCGCCGTCTCTAATTTGATACGAAATCGTAGATTGTGCGTTACTAAGATGTAATCGCACCATCTAGTGGTATTAATATGCAAATCTGGCGTCGAAATCGTTTTGGTAATTTACTGTAGTCTAAGAGATAACGCAGAGCAATGCAATAATATACACTGATACATTGGAGTAGAGTTTAGTTCGATTTTGAGGCCAATATTCTAATCAGACAGTTAATTTAACCTAATCAATAAAGCGAGGAAGGACGTAGTACGCTATCAAATCAATCCAACGCTTACACGGTGAAGTGCTTTAAAAATGTACATATATTGGGTGCGCGGGAAAAGAAACTCGATAATCCTTTAGCTCATCAGAAAAGGTAGCCAACTGGTGTCTCGAAATTCAAGGAAACTTTGCAGGTTATAGACTTAATGGAAGTATACAATCATCTATTTTCCATTTCGGCTATAAACAGTTTCAGGGGTGAAATTGGCTTCTAAAAAATTGGATGTTTTTCGGTAATGAATAAACAGTTGTGCAGAAAAATGATATTAATTAACTTGCTCTACAGGCCGTGAAGGTCTATGACTAATAAAATACTAATATTAAGAACTTCCTAGAAGTGCTCTGCGGACTACACTTGTCCATTTTCGTCTATTCCCTACCATCTCCTTCCAATTTCCTATTTTCATTTTTTTTAGATCTTCCACATTATTCATCCAGTCTCTCTTAGTCTCCACTTTTGCCTTTTTCCTATTGGTTTTCTGGTAAGAGCTAATTTTGTTAACCTTTCTCTGCTTAGTCTGTTTACATACCCCAGCCATCTTATTCTTTGGGCGTTGGCAAACGCTACGATACTGATGCTTTCATATGCTTCTTCTACTTCTAGATTTGTGCGTCTTCTCCATCCTTCTTCGGTGCTTACTCCTCCATAAATGAATAAATAAATGTTTTCATTGTCTTTCACCTTTCCTGGTATTGATATCGTCATTACATATAATTAATGTAAATTATAAATATAAATTAAGAATTAAAAGATAAAAATGGTTGACTATATATATATATATGTTTGGTTCTTTTTTCGGATTTCATCCCGCGTTCGGCGTTTGTTCTCTGAAGAACCAGATACGTCCTGACGTTTCGATGTAATCGTATACATCTTCTTCTTGAGGTCGTCGTGGTATGAACGTGACAACGACAATGACAACTAACAACAACTAAACGATCTACCCTTTCGAGTCGGCTCCTCTCCCTCTGGTTCGGCTTCGTGTGAGTGGCCCTTCCGACGATGGTACGTTCTGTGTTCCGTCCGTACTCCTGCGTTGTTGTATCTTTCTTGCCTGTTAAAAAGTAGCGGTTTCCATGTCTGTGGAAGGCGTTGTGCGTCGTCCCGTTTATTTATGCTATGTGGCCGTTTGTTGATCTCTATTGCTTTTCTAATTGTTCTCGCTGTTAAGTTCGTATGTCTAGCTATTCTTGTGTTGTCGAAGTCAATGGAGTGGCCCGTCATAAGTACATGTGCTAATGACGATGTTGTTGCTTACATCCTTTTTATGTTCTTGTGCCTTCACGCTTATTTTGCGATTTGTCTGACCAATATATGCCCATCACACTCCCTACATGGTATCTCATAAACGCCTTGACATTCTAGCGGTATTTTGTCCTTTGATGTAACAAGTATATTTCTTATTTTCTTGTATGTGGTGAAAGTAGTTCTTACTTTCTGTTTTCGAAGTATTTTACCGATTTTGCCTGTGGTTCCTCTTATGTAGGGTAGGTATGCTGTTGCTATAAAATTGTCTTTATCTGGTGTTTTTGTGTGTTGTTTTCTAATCACTCTACTGATTGTGCTTTTTGAGCATCCGTTTTCGATTAATGTGTTACGAATTGTGTTTATTTATTTAGTTCAGTTTATTAGTTGATATAAATATGCTTATGATCCAATACATTGATACATGGTACGATTTTTAAATTTTTGGGTTGACACCTCTACCCACAGTGCGTTATTTTATGAATCTACACTCCATTCACTTTAAGAAAACAGTAGTGGGCGCTGCGATCGGCGGACGTATTACACAGGAGCAATAAGTATATATTCGGAAATAGCGGCAAATTCAAATTTATTTCAATAGGAACAGCTGATTAAAATAATA
>JARFOC010020525.1:0-10162 GCA_031763485.1 Osmoderma eremita
TAATATTAAAATGTGTTCTTGGTCAATAAAACCATAATATCAAAACTTTTTGTCAACATGTTGTACATGGTTGAAATTTAAAAAAAAACTTTTTTTGACGGTGTGAAAATCCTTGGCCGGTTGGTCTCTGTAGTCTTCTGGGTTTATTTTTGGTTTTCCAAAGATTACCCGTCTTCTACGGTCCGAGGCCTTGCATTCAGATAAGATGTGGTATGCGGTCTCTATTACCCCTTCAGACAGCTTGGATCCTCAATGTCAGCCTCAATTTTCTGTAGGTGTCCTTTCAGTGCGCAATGTCCTGTCATGAGACCTATTACTGTAGATAGATGATTCCTACTAAAATTTAGTAGTTCGTCAGCCTTCTTTACTGATGGCTTCTTAATCACTGGCGGATGTCAATTTAAACAATATTTATTTTCAATAGAATTGATCCCCTGTACATTCCAGAGATTAAAGAATGGTTTGACAATCGTTTTCCCCAGAAGGTGGACCCAATGTTTTGGACCAATACATTGGCCAAATCGTATTTTTAACTCAGACATTTCTGAACACCCTACGTATATAAAAAAAATTCACAACTAATCATGAAGTAACATTAGACGTTTTAATTTAAATACACTTTTTATCAGTTGTCATTGTTATTAAGAAACACATATACTACTTCAGAATAGATCGATGACTTCAGGCAAATTCAAGCAATGAATTAAGAAGGAAAAAGAACCAATATTATTTGAAAAAGTCTCTTACGCTACCGCAACAATTAATCAAAAAGAAAATATTGCAATTAACCACCATTATTAACTATTATAGGGAGATTGCTCGCAAGAATGGCATCAAAATGCTTAGGATAGACTGTAGCAGTCACTTCAGCGCCAGGGCTTCGGAGAAATTGGGCATGCGATGCGTATATGAGCTAAAATACGAGGATTACAAGGAAAACGGTGAGCAAGTCTTCAAACCTAATCCGCCGCATACCGCGCTGAAGGCTTTCCTCCAAAGGCTAGATAAGTAGAACCAGTATACCTAATTCACGTTATTCATATTTGACAATATGGTGCTTTATCATCGAAGTAGTTGTATTTTGTGCAGCTTATCTAACTTGGAGTTGAGACTACATAGGTTATGTTATGGTACATATAGTGTGTGCAAAAAATAACGTTCGTTCGGATGTCCAGTTCGAGAACCACTCTGGAATTTGCAATTCTAGATGTTACTGCGCATGACAGTTCAAATTCAAGTTCTTAAGTAGTTCCGATGTTTGATGCAGACAGAATTGTCTCCGCTTACAATTTCAAATTAGCGCCATATTGTTTACAAATAAAATGGTATAACCTATACCTGTACCTAATCTGTGTTTTTTCTTACTGATTTTTTGTTTGTTGTTATAATTTTCATGTTGTATTAGTAGAGTTTCTAGTTATTATATTTACTACCACTATATATTTTTTATTTATTTATTTTATTTAATTTTTTATGTTAATCACAACGGAAGTGAATTTAAATGAAAATCCAGAAGGTAAGCTCAAGATATTGAACGAAATAACTTAAATGGTATACCTGCAGAAATAATATGGGCGGTGCAACAAAAAGGACCATGATGAATAGCACCATGCCAACACAACAATCGGCTGTGTCGGGCTTTAAAATATTTAAAGTAAAGAACATAAAATAATATGTAAAGTTAAACATGCGTTAAAAACACGAAGAAAAGTGTTATTAACAACATTTCCATGAAAAAATACCTATTTTAAGATTATCCATAACCTATAAAGTATGTATATTTTATTGAAATGTGACTCTCCTGTAGCTTTCCCACAATTATCATTCCCCTTTTTAGGCAGAAATAACGCATAACCAATGAAAATAAGTATGCTACATTATCTACCTCTAATCTTTCAAATCTTTACGTAGCCCCAGAATATTGTAATTGGTCAATCGATAATTTTATTTCATAAAAGTGCCTATAACTCGGGAACTATGGGGTTTTCGACGAAACGGGCCCTGTATTCGTAATCTGCGAGTCGAGAGGGTCCTACCAGCATATAATCGAAGACGATTTATACGAATTAATCTTTCGATAATTTCCAAAAATATCCCGTTGGACCTGCATTTGGGGTATTTCGGAATTTCGAACTTGCTCCAAATAACTTGCGTTGTACATGAAAATGTCGGTATCGAGGCGTAGATTACGAATATTAAGCAACCAGGTTAAATTTTGCATAGAAAAGTTGAGCTTTACACATATTGCTATCGTTTGTGCTAGTACAATTGGGGCTGTGGTCCCTGATCGCAGCTAGAGTTCTAGAGTTTCTCTAGAAAATAAGCAACACGAAGGTTGCTGGCCCTTTCTGTTTCAGTACCAAGTCAAACTCTTCCAAATTCACAAATGCATTCAACACATCCTGAACACTAGACCAAGACACCAAAAGTTACCTCTCTCAAATACAATTATTACCAACCAAATTCTTCAAAAAGCTGGATCAAAGCAAAATAACTGATTTCGGATTTACTTTATATATTACCGTATTTCAGTTGGTTAAGGTAATCCAAGTTCTTAATGAGTAAATATAACTTTCAGCATTCATATATATCAACTGAATTGAATTTTGTTGGAAAGATCGATAAGGTGCATGTTGCGCCATCCATTAAAAAGTGTCCTAACTGGACTTTAGTTTAAGGCGTTATTTTTGTTTCATAGATACCGCTACGTTACGTTGCTTATTGGAGCAGCTAAAGGTGGGTACCAAACGCCAGTAAGACATCTATACAAAGTATCCTAAACTAAAAGTTCAACGGTCCTCTCAAAGACGATCTAGGGGCCACCTATGAGCTAGAACTCGTAGTTCGGGATGTAGTTTAAGTTAAGCAGGGCTCTAAACCACTCAAGAAAAAAATATATTCTATCCTTTTCTTGTGTAAATACAGCTATATACATGTGTAAGGGCGGTAAAATCAATTAAATCTGCTAAAACTGTAGAATACTTAACTGAGTGTTAGCAGTGCAATTTTGAGATTTTTATAACAGAATGTCTGGAAATAAGTGTGTATATAGGGGTTGTGGTAATGAAAAACGTAATTCAGTTGACGTTGTTTTGCATCGTTTTCCGTCAACTCAGAAGGAAAAACTCCAAAAATGGATCGAAAATTGCAGTAAGTATCACTTATATTATTTTAGTTTTCTATCAAATCAATAAATAAGTCGTTTTCATATGTCTACATACTATTTTAGGCAAGCAAAGCACGGTGAAAATTTTGCTTACAAGGAAGGTCGCTCACAAACTCGGTCTTAAATAATTAGCATTTCTTTAGCACAATTTTATTTTTTTTACCCAGGCATTGCTTTTTTTGGAATTGGGACTGTTTCTTTCTATTTGTCATACAAATAATGTGATTAACGTATTGAGCTATTGTTATTACTATACATACTATACATTAAATAATGGAATAAGCAAAATAAATAAAATATAATAACAGACACAAAATTTAGAAGGAACCTCAACTTAGTATTCAGAACAATTATTGGATTTTAACATGCATATAAAGGGCAACATTATTTCCGTCTTCCTAGTATATTTATATAATATTTAACGGAACCAAACAAATAATCTCTATCTTATCAATTATAGGTGTATATCAAATCTAGTACGTCAACAGAAGACATATGCATACAAGAATAGGGCTTAATTTCCCAGTAAAGTATTATAAAAGCATAATAACGAAAATAAGATAAATTAATAACTAATTACATAATCAACAGGTTTTGAAAATAGTTCAGCCTCCGGCAAAATAACGATACATCCCACAGACTCTTATGTAAACAGTATTGTTAGTATTAGACATATAAAAATTAATTTTAATTTATCATACATTAAGTAAAAATGAGGGTTACCTACACATAAAATATAATTTGAATTTCCCGGCGTCCCAATTAACGAGCAAAAAGCGATCAGTACCGAACCTATCCGAACTCAAAAATTATAGGAAATATGATTTAAATTACATAACTAGGCGCTTATTAGTGGAATATGAACATATATAAATCGACGCTCAACCTAATTACAAATGACAATAAATAGCATAAGACGGATTATTGTATTCAATTTTAAAAAGGAGCTTACCTTGTCAATTGCATGAAATCTTAAAACCGGCTTCTTTCAAGAACTTTTCCACAATTTTAGGAGTAAAAGTGGGTTCAAATATATGTGAAACATGGAAAAGGTACAATATTCTTAATTTACAACACAAAATTGCGACACTAAAGGCACTATTAAACACATATCTTATATTTGAAAACACGATACGCGGAAGAATTTGTACCAACCGCCATTTTGCGGAAACTACCACGAATTGTAAGCGGGGAAGTTAGGAATTATAAAGAAATCTATTCTATTCTTACCTCGAGTCTCTTTTTAGGTCGCGCCGAATAATCTTAGATGGAGGCTGTAACAATATCAAAATATTTTATTTTAATTTTGATATGAAAATATGGATTTTAAATATGAATACCCCGAACGAAAACGATCAAGCCCAGGCGAAACCGAACATACTTTCGAGGTGGTTATTTGAAATTTAAAAATAATAAAATGAAGTCGTTATCATGTTATAATAAGATGTAAATACTAACAAAGATTATGGAACAAATACTTACATGAAAATCACGCGATGCGTTACCAACATCGGAAATCTTCATATCCTCCTCTATATGTAAATTTACACATAGCGGATTGAAAAAACACACAAATCCTAACGAAATTATCACTTATTGAAGAAAATTATGGGAAGAACTAACGGAAAAGATGGGATATTGCAATCACTAAACTAAACTAACAACGAACAACTGTAATATCCAGCGGTTCAAATTCAACTATTTTATGCGTATACGTACGGCCTACGAAAGTACCAAAAAAACATTGTCAATGCGAATAACAAGGGAAAACAACTATCGAAACCCTACATTAAAGAAGCCAAATACATATAAGAAAGATAAAAGCCATTACCTGGAATATTTTTCGATATACAAATAGATATCTTAAATGGCAAATATTCTTACGTATATTGAATGCGAAAATTAGAAATTGATAAATTATTATAAGTTTATGCTATCAATTGGACATTGTAGGGTTTTTGTAACCATACAACCCTTGTACGTATATATATACTATATTACTAAATCGTGTGTGCCGATAGGCGCCGGCGAAACTAGTTCACATTTGTAATTAATTAATAAGGCTCCTTCTTTTAAGTGAAGGCGTCCTAGCACTATCGTTAAATTCTTTGTTACTTGTTTTGTTTTCATTTCCTTGAGAGGTGATATTTATTAATTATTTTCTTAAATTTAGTTTTGCGTCCACCAAAGTCAATATTTGTTCTTGTTCTATTTAAAAGCTTTATGTAATTAGTTTATATTAAACTTAGGTACACATGATGATGGATATAGAAGGATGTCAAAATAATAAGTTTATATTGTATACATATTGATCAACAGCCATCGGTGCCAACCAGTGGTCACTAACTTGTAGCTGCAACTAATAACATAAATACCAGAATATTGAACTACTACACAAGAGGAAGAAAAGTATATATATGCAAATACGTACAGACATTAACTTATATTGTGTTATGATTACACTGTAAATAGTAGGATAATGTTTTGTTATTGGAAATACATTATATTTTAATAATCACAACTTCCTCCATCGATCTGTTAGGAGATGTACCAAGAAATCAAACAGCGTCACCAAAACCTTTAAAATCTTCAATTTCTTGTCCCGATAGATTCCTATCAGTTGCCTAGTATTCCTTGCTTGGATACATTTCTTCTATGGTTTGTAATGTATTCAACTGTGCTTTGGGGCATATTATGCGACACTAAGGGGAACCGCGACCAGTAATACACGTTTGTTGTGCTTAAATTCTATTAAATGCTTTCATTCGGAAAGGTGCGCCTACTGTACTCCTGTTTTATATTATAAAATCCCACAAAAGATGTTGGTGCAAAAATGCAAGTCGATCATTTATATAGGGGACTCCAGGGAATTACCAAAATTATAAACTATCCTCTCATCTGACAAGTTTCTATATTTGGAAGGAATCTCTTACTTCAGAAATAAAATGCAAACAAATTATAATAAATATTTATTTCTGTACTTTATTTACATTTAATATTCGATCTAACGTAGTCTAGTTTTTCTACATCAATCTCTTGCAGCAAGTGCCATTCTCTGCTCTAATTCGTGCTTTTCAAATCTTTCCTTCATCCGTTGCAACTGAACCTCATTACCGTATTTTATTGCATCATTCCGTACATTTCTAAGAGCTTCCTCGGCTTCTATTGACCTTTTTATAAGTTGTTCTCGTTTGAATGTTACAGATTTCCTACCAAGATCACACACATATCTAAATTAGAATAGCATTTAGGAAAGAATTGCTAAGTTTACAGAACTTAAATGATTGCATAAAATAATTCAAATACAGTAGAACCTCGATTATCCGGGGTATTGACGGGGACAACATTGCCGGATAATTGGAAAGTATGGAAAACCGAAAATGCAAAAAAAAAGAAAAATACATACATCGGGTTTTATATTTTTAGATGCAGGTACAAACAGATACAGCTACATTACTTATTTATTCAAAATTCAATTAAAAAAATCTGTAATTTGTGGTTGCTTCTTAGCATTGTGCATTTTGAGACACAAGCGTACGAATTTTTCTTAAGTACATCAATTTTATCAAAATTGTTTTGTTGTCCCAGATAATTTAACAACACGTTTGCTGCTGTCAATGCATCTTGAACAGATATTTTGTCATCTTCAGGAATCTGTTCGACCTCAACCGCTATTTCGGTGTCATCTAGAATTTGATAACTTGGTACATCTTGATCCGAGTTCAACCACCCATCCCGATTTTCTGGGGTAACGTTTTCGAATTCAAAACACGTTTTGCATCCCCTTTAAGAGTTGCACTGGTAATACATTTCCCTCAGTTTCAGGAAGATATAAAGTGCTTTTAATTCAGGCCATAGGCTTAACCATGATTCTTGCAAAGTGGTTTGAACCGCAGCCCATTTTTCCGACACTTTCAGCCTGCAATATTGTTCTAGAAGAGGTCGCAACATCGATTTACTGAAGTGTCGTTTTAAGAACAATGGGTTGTTGGTACTGTGCAAAAATTTGTCCGTCAACAGTTTGCAATGAATTTTCATTTGGATGTGAGGGCGCATCCAGTAGCACCATTGCTTTTGGTGACAAATTTTCGGATTCTAGGTATGATTTTACAGAAAGAACAAGTTCATAAAAAAACCACTGTTGCAAAATTTGCTGATTCATCCACGCTTTAGTCTGATTGTAGTAACAAACAGGAAAGTTTTGCACAGTCTACAAACCGATGTTGTAAGCCTTTCTTGATCCTCAATTAATTTCATTTATTTTCGATAGACAGAACTGTTTTTCTGGGTTCTGCGTCCATGTTGTTCGTAGGTTGTATACATATAATGTTTAATATGTATTTTATAGTAGCATGCTATTAAAAAACGAAAAGTTAAACTTTTATTTAAAAAAAACTAGTAAAAATATTAAATATAAATATTGTTTAAGTCAAAGATAATATTTTTAATGTAACCACAAAGCCAAAATGTTTGAAAAACCATCATTTTTAACTGCGACAGAAGTATAGTCCCAGGGGATGTCCCTATTTATTTCTGGCATTAGAAATCTAGGAGTGGGACTTCTCTAGGCGCGTCAGCTAGCAACGAATTTTCGAAGCGTGTAGTTGTGTTAGTTTCGATTCAAATTCAAAAATGCCAAGGGTAACATTCTGAGCGCAAATGAAAAAGGTCAAATTAAAGCCTTTAAAGATGAAAGTTACAGTAACCGTGCAATAACTCGTAAAATAAGCAGAAGGGAACATGTTCGTAATTTTCTAAGTAATAAAGAAAATTACGGAAACATGAAGAGATCTGGTCGCCCCCAAGCTTTATCAGCAAGAGATAGGAGGCGAATTTTACAAGTAGCATCCAATTCTTCTCTTACTGCTCGTGAAATCGCACATGCAGCAGGTGTAAAAACAAATGTTAGAAATGTACAGCGTTTACTTAAAAAAGTCACCGGTAATTAGACGAAAAAAGGTGTTGAGCAAATCGCCTTCAAATGCAACTCGCAAAGCAAACCGTCTCCGGACTTAAACATCTTTGAAAATGTATGGGGATATTTGGCGCGGCACGTTTATAAAATGGTGTCATCTATAACAAAAAAGATCTTCAACAAGCAATAATAATTGCCTGTTGGTATCAAATTCCACAAGATTATATTAAAACATTATACAATTCTGTACCAAATAGATTATCTTTTGTAATACAAAATAAGGAGGGCTACACAAAATACTAACAAATAAGTTTTAGTTAATTTCATTAGAATCTGAGTATTATTTTACTTTATTCGTGCGCCTGTAGTTTTGTTGCGGTTACTCAGCTCAAAAAAACGACATTTTTGCATTAGTCTTCATGCAATATCAAGTAATATATACAACATACAATACACATGGGTCACAAACTCAATCTGATATTTGGAAATTACCCCACTTTCACAAAGGCACTGCACTTAGGCAAAATATTACCGGTAATCGAATGCGAATTATACGCTTCGTATGAAGAAAATCACATAAAACGCATGGATTAGCGAGAAACACGGATAATGGGAACACAAATAGCCAGGGTTCTACTGTAATTATTAATTTAATTAGCTTCTTAAATAATCTCAAATATTACCTAATTATAATCACTTGTAGACCAACTCCAAAGGCAGCAAACAACAAACAAACCACTACAATGATTTTATTGGAAAGTTTATTCATACCCTTTATACCATAATAATCGTGACTTTCATAATATTTATCTTGAGACTTATCCCGATATTCCCAAAAAGAGGGATCCCTCGTTGCTCTATAATATAAATCTTTACTGAACTTATACTTCACCTGCCATTTTCTTACCGTTCATATTGTGGATCATATTGCCGAAAATTAGGATTAGTTGTTCTAATACCATCCACAGGTTTAATCAGACCCAAATCGTAATCCCTTCGTGAATTTGGTTTACTTAGCGTGTTGTAAGCCTCGAGGATACGGACAAATTTCTTTTGAGTAGATACGTCATTTGTAGCATCTGGGTGATACTGTGAATGTGTTGATTAAAGTAGTTATGACCTATAGTTTACCCTAATACCTCTGTAATACTTGTTTAGAGAGTTGAATAAAGGCCTCTTTTATTTCTTTAGGAGTGCAATTCCTTTTCAAATTGAGTACTTCATAGTGAGTTTCGAACAGTTGTTTACTGAAAACAAATTTGGCATTTTATAAGCAGTTGCGCAACCTAACCAATAAATGTATTTCGCATATGTTACTCGAATTACCTGGTAGTACAGAAGCTGTTTATTCGGTTTATTACGTAATTGGGTTTATTTGCACTGAAAATTTTGAAAAACATCATCGAAATATCACGTCATTTTGAAATTAATGAAAATTTTGATCACAGAGAACACAAATTTTGAAGGTAAACGTGCCATGAACTTGTATGGTGATGTTTTACCTGTGTTGCCCTGTGTTCCCCATAGGGGGTGTGCACCAATATACCTTTGGTGTAAACCAGGAGTTACTCGACCAATAGAGGGCTCTGAGTGCAAAACTTTATCTAACAGAGTGTCAAATTCTGAAATTCTGCATACAGTGTTTTAAATTTATACTACAATTCCTATAGTTGTTAGTAGTTCTTTTAGTTTTTACTTATTGTTTAATCATTATCGTTATTTTTATTATTATTGTGTATTTCGCCTGTAAAGATTGAGGTATCCCGAATTAATTATTATTTTGCACGTCGATCTAAAAATGATTTATCGCCAGGTACCTGGAACCGACTATACTTTTTAGTGTAATTATATTGTTTTTATTAGGTAGGGTAAATTCATGTTAGAGCGAATTGTTTACCTCCAGAGTGTTTAGGCTATAGGTTGCTATTGTGGAAGTCGGTCATAGGGATGAAATTCGAATAGCAATTTTGGCAACAAAGATCGGCCATCTTTGCAAGCCTAATAACCATGCAGCATTCCGACCAACCATGAATAAATGAGAAATAGAATTCCACAATGGAATTAATGTTGGCAATAAAACT